>OX637532.1:69087836-69090336 GCA_951800035.1 Linnaemya tessellans
AAGAACATTTCAACGACAACATTATTTCGAGAAATGGACCGGTGAATTGGCCTCCGCGTTCGTGTGATTTGACGCCACTCGATTATTTTTTGTGGGGATACCTGAAATCATTGGTTTACGTGGATAAACCAGCAACGATTGACGCTTTGGAAACCAGTATTCATCGTGTCATTGCTAAAATACGCCCTCAAATGCTTGAAAAGGTGGTCGAAAATTGGACCTCCAGAATGACCTTTGTGCAAAATAGTTGTGGTGGCCATATGCCCGAAGTTATATTTAAATGTTAAATGACAAGAAATTATCTACCAAATAAAATTTTTTTTCATAATTCGGCATGTGTTTTATTTAAATTTCAAATCAGCAAGCTCTTATAAAAACACCCTTTATATATATATATATATATATATATATATATATATATATATATATATATATATATATATATACATATATACAGATATATATATATATATATATATATATATATCTGTATATATGTATATATATATATATATATATATATATATATATATATATATATATATATATATACATATATACAGATATATATATATATATATATACATATATACAGATATATATATATATATATATATATATATATATACATATATATATATATATATATATATATATATATATATATATATGTATATATATATATATATTATATACAGTTATGAAATATTTATTTGACATTTTGTTGTCGCATTACTATTTTAAATGAAATTTATTTGTTGTGGTTAAAGTCTACTGATGATTTGGTAAAGCGCCAATGAAATGCATATAGACATTGCTTGACCACCAACAAATAAATTTCATTTAAAATTTATTCTATACATATATATCGCACTGCTTCCTCTAAAGAGTCAACTAAAAATTTTACAATTTCCACTTTTTACAAGAAATCGATGTACAGTGGTCATATCTACCCACTGTAAAAATCTTACATTATCTCTACTCTTTCGCCAAAAAAAATATACAAATCTATACTTGTTTATAATATAAAGTAGTATAAAAAATCTGCAGTTTTTAACCTCTACTGAAAATTTTTAAATTTTCAGTTGACGCCCCAGTGCGATATATGTATATACATATATAATGTATATATATAATATACATATATATATATATATATATATATATATATATATATATATATATATATATATATATTTATATATATATATATATATATATATATATATATATATATTACATAATTTTTTTTTGAGCTGTACTTAAATTAATTTTATGATGGAAATTTCCACCAGCATGCCAAGGGTTAATTAAAAAAAAAATTAGTGTTTTAAGCCTACAAATTTACAAAACTACATTTTATGTGGCATATATAACAAGTGCAAATATATGTATATATATACATATATATATATATATATATATACATATATATATATATATATATATATATATATATATATATACATATATATATATATGTATATATATATATATATATATATATATATATATATATATATATATATATACATATATATATATGTATACATGTATATATATATGTATATATATATATATATATATATATATATACATATACATATATATATATATATATATATATATATATATATACATATATATATATATATATATATATATATATACATATTTATTTTATTTTTTTTTTATTTATTTAGTCTATGGGTTAATCCTTACAGACTGATACAGTTAAAATATAACAATTTGTCAGAAATGATAATTACATACATATATAAATGGAATCTACAAAGCTTTGTTGCAATAGTAACAAAACAAATTACAGCAAAAACAAAAAATATGGTTTTAACAAATGTCGATTTAACAAATTAAACAATTATTTATAATCAATTTTGTAACGAGTTAAGATGTAAAATTATATCATTTTTAACGACATCAATACTTTTGTTGAAATCGATACAAGGGTAAAGACTATTAAAATCACTGCAAATTCTCCGAAAGGGATCGAAGTTACTATAGTTTGTAGTGTAAAACTTAATTCTCAAGAAGCTATAATACCTTGTTGGACAAGTTTATTTTGCTCAGGAGAAATTGAGATGTGATGCAGCCGTTTATTAATTTCAGCAGAAAGGTAACATTTAGCAATTGTCGACGGCTACTTAAGGTTGGAAGCTTAATAAGTTCTAGGCGTCTCTCGTAAGATGGTAATCTCATATTAGAGTTCCAAGGAAGACCACGAAGACAAAATAATAAGAATTGCACTTGTACTGACTCTATTTTATTTGAATGTGAAAGATATTGTGGGTCCCATACAACAGATCCGTATTCAAGTATTGGGCGAACTAAAGTAGTAAATAACATCTTGGTTGTATAAGGGTCAGAGAACTCCTTAGCCCAGCGTTTAATAAAACCCAGAACACCAGTAGCTTTGTTAATCGTCGAGGTTATATGGCACCTGAAGTCCAATTTTTTATCTAAAATAACTCCCAAGTCATTA
>OX637532.1:69095336-69142836 GCA_951800035.1 Linnaemya tessellans
TCCAAATTATGTAAAAGCTTTGGTTTTCGATACGACAGCAGTTAATACTAGACAATTCAATGGAACTTGTTCAATAATTGAAAATACACTAGAGAGGGATCTGTTGTATTTTGCTAGTTTTCAGAACACACTAAACATCCATTATCCGTCGCACAAAATTCTATATTTCGGATGTGTTTTTATTAATTTGGAACAATAAATTTAATATAGTATTTCCTCCTGTTGCCTACTTTTTGATATGGTCACCCTATCAGCTGTTAAATTAAAAGTATATTTTCATTACATATTTTATTACATAAAAAACGTATTTTTTTTAAATAATTACAAAAACTAATTTGTTGTTATAAAAACAACACTACCGAAGTAATTATTGAGAATATGTAGCAAAATTAATGTCTGTACAATCCGGAACCAAAAGATTACATAAATTTCCTTTCCACAAAATTTTTAATTCAGGAAAAACAAAATTGGTATCAAATATTAAAAAAATAAAAATTTCGATTCCTGCAATATTTTGTAGTACATGAAAATGACCGAAATGGTTTCAAATTTCAAGTTTTTCTTAAATAAAACTATTTCATGTCTCTTTAAGAGTTGCATTGGTAAAAAAAGACAAAAAAAAAAGTAAAATTTAATTTCCAGGGTTGGGAAATTGATGTTTTTTATGCATAAAAGTAACCAAAAAGGCAATTCACGTTTTTGCTAATTAAAACTGTTTTATAATTCAAGAAGAACAAAACTGGTATTAAGATCTTAAAAAATCAAAATTTCGACTCCAGGGTTGGACAAATGAAATATTTTAGGGTACATGAAAGTAACCAAAAAGTTTAAAAATTTATATTTTTTTGTCAAGTCAAACTTATACCTCACTAAGAATTGCATTGTTAAAACAAATAAAAATTCGATTCGAGAGTTGGAAAATTCAAATATTTTTGGTACATAAAAGTACCCACATAAATTCCAAATTTTTTGTTTTTAGTGAATTAAACCTATTTTATGTATCAGTAAAAATTAGATTAGTATTAAAAAATTAAAAATTCCGTCCCAGGGATGGGTACAACTAATAATTCGCTATCAGGGTCTTTGTGCAGTATGTCATATTTCATAAAATAGTCTTCGTATGGACCTGTCTCTAATATTTTCCGAATTGCTTTAATCCATTCATCCTGTAGTTGGGCATGTTTCAGTCTATGACCTAATGAATCCTCAATCATCAAACATGTTAACCGACTTAATGCGTCCACGTGCTTCATCCTCACTCCTGGTCTATGCTCTATTTTATAATCGAATTGCCCATCTCGACACTCGTGGGGGTACGTCCTGTTTACGCATTGTTAGTGCAAAAGCGTTGCAGTCTGTCACTATTTTGATTGGTATTCCTAGCACAAAAATTCTCCATTTCTTCAGAGCCTCGATAACGGCTAAAACTTCGAGCTCATACGAGTGGTATTTCTGTTCTGTCTGGGTAGTCTTTCGACTCATATATTCCACGGGGTGGAATCCTAAATCTTCCCCTTTTTGCAGTAAAATTGCGCCATAACCATATAAACTAGCATCTGTATGGATTTCCGTAATCGATTTGGCATCAAAAATTCTCAAAACTGGTGGGTTCACCATTGAATTCTTCAATTGTTTGAAAGCTAAAATTTCTTCGTCCCCCATCTTAAATTTTGTGTCCTTCCGCAACAAGTTTGACAACGGTCTCGCCATTGATGCATAGCCTGGGATAAATCGTCGTAGATAGGATGTAAGTCCTAAAAATCTTTGAAGGGTTTTCACATTTGTTTGTAATGGGTAATTAATTATAGCTCGAGTTTTCTCTGTCGATGGCGAAATTGTCGAGTTCTCGAATATATAACCCAAGAAGTTAATTTTTCTTTGAAGAAATTGACATTTTGCCCATTTAATATTTAACCCATTCTGTGCCGCTACCTGCAGAACCTTTATCAACTTCTCAGTACCTTCGTCTTCATTTGCTGATGGTATAACTATATCATCCATGTAAACAATCAATGTGCCGTCACTTATCAATCTTCGGAAAACAGAAGCGATATATCTACAAAATATTGCAGGGGAGTTCGATATACCAAATGGTACGAACTTGAACTCGTATTGGCCCCTACTAGTCACAAAGGAAGTATATTTTTGAGAATTTTCCTCTATAGGAACGTGAAAAAATCCATTGCGTAAATCTAGAGTTGAGAAGACTTTCGCACCCTTCAATCTCTGCACAACGTCATCGATAAGCACCATGGGAAAATTATCCCTTATAATTTTCTCATTGAGCTTCCGATAATCACAGCACAGACGCTTTGTACCATCCCTTTTCTGAACCAAGACTACTGGGGCGGAGTATTCTGAATAACTTGGTACTATAATGCCGTCCTGTAACCATTCCTTGACTTGGTTGTCGATGAAAACTTGGTCGGAATACGGAACTCTACGGAGTCTGTGTACCACTGGGGTGTCGTCATTGAGAATAATTTTCATTCTCACCGGAGATGTCTCTGGCTTTATTGGTCTGTACGCTTTAACTAAATTTCTAATTTTACTCTGTCTGCTCTTCTCAAGGTGCTCCATTTGTAACTCGCCTTCTATAAATTTACCTATTGTAGCGGAATGAATCAGTTCACCAAATTCTTCATCTAGTTCAGCGATAGGATTGGTTTCCATCGTAGACCGGTTGGCGCTCCCTGAACTTTCAACTATAACGCTTCCTTCTTCCTTAGCTAATGACCATTCTGAAATTTTGTTTCGAAACCTAGCTCCCTGTGCGTCTATAATTAAGTCTACCTGGGCTAAGACATCGTTACCTATCACTGCGGGGTACAATATATCACTCTCTTTAGCTACGTGAAAATTTATCTCTATTTCCACTGCTCCCAACTTTGTACGCGCTTTCAAACTTCCTAACGTTTTGATAGTCTTGCCACCTATGCCAGTTAAAATTTTGAAGTCAGATTTCAGTTCGACATCACTTAAAATCGAAGGACGCTGATGTCACTACCAGTATCGACAATAGCTGATATATTCTTCCCAAAAATTTCAATGTCTGCAAAAATTCTTCTTGATGACGAAACAATGTTATCAGCCAACGTATGAACGTTACTTTCATTCCTCTTGGTCTTGTCATCTTTCTTCTCAGTGTTGGCTTTTTTAGTGAAATTAAACGATTTGTGCCCAAAGCTTTTGCATTTGAAGCACTTTACTTCCGATCTTTTGCACTCACTAGCTAAATGTCCTTTATCGCCACATCTAAAACAACGTCTTTCGCTATTACTGTCTACGTCACGCTTTCCTTGAGATTCAATTACTTTCGAGCTTAATGGCTGTCCAGCTGATCTAATTTTTTCATATGTCTTAAGTTTTTCTTTCAATTCTTCTATATTTCGGGCTTGGTAAAGAATAGACTTGTTAATAGCAGAATCTTTAATACCCTGTACGAAATATTCAATAATGCTGTCATCGTCGATATCTATGGGTTTACTAATTTCTTGTAGGCTATACAAGTATTCCCGAAGAGTTTCACTATTTGTCTTATGACGATTTGACAAAAGTTTGTGGATTTCCATTGACGATAACTTCGTACCAAATTCTTTTTTCAAGACCGTCTTAAGAGAAGACCAATTATTTACGTCAGATTGGCATCTGATGAAAATTCTTGCTGCCCCTTTAAGCAATTGCTTAGCGTAGATATACTTTCTCAAATCATCCCAACCGACTGTACACGCAACATCTTCAAATTCTTGTAGCCAATGGTTAAGTTCAGGTAAACCATCACCCGAAAAAGCAGATACGGAATCCTGAATATCGCGGAGAGAAAAAATATTACTACGCTCTACTATCACACGATCGACCGTAACTGAAGCTTCTCCATTGTTTATGACCGTTTCTTTTTTTTTGTCGCAATCCAAAATGATCGAGTAAACGCTCTTGGAGTTCTATCTTGTTGCCCGCTTTCGAAAGATCTAATTTTACTAACTCCGTCCTAAGTTCGTCAACTGTCATTGCCAAAATATCAGTGGCTAACATCTTTGTGGTGATCAATGCTTCACAAATATTTTATAAAAATAAATTCAAAATTATAATAAAATCAAAATCAGTAGATAGATAATACTTAGAGAAAATTTCACAAAATTTTAATTAATCCTATTCTATTATCTCTTTTGCTCAAAAATTATTTAAACTTCGAAATATTAATTGATCTCAAAAGTTAATTACAAAATAAGTAAATAAAAATTAAATTTGCATCAAAAAATTTTATTTCATCACATTTACTCGAAGATTTTTTTTTTTAAATTAATTTATCTCAAAGAAATGATTGAACAAAAATATTACTTTGTCTTCAAATAAGTTTATCTCAAAAGAATATTTAAAACATCTAATTTTTGCATGTAGCGAACTTTTCCAAATAAACCACTCAAGGGTTAATTAACTTCTATTTAAACTCACGAATTTCTCTTAATTTTATTCAAGGATAAAATATTACCTTCTCTTCACCTTTGTTCATCTAAATATTTGTTCAAATTTAAAAATTCTTCACATCCAACTCCCTTATTTAAATTTGAACAACTTCTCTTTTGTCCATTAAGACAAGTTCTACACTAACTCTTAATATTTTTAAAACAATTAATGAAATAATAATAAAAAAAATAAGCTCAGTGGCTATATATATTTGTTGTTTTCAAATTGTTTTTAACTATTCCTACCCTTAGTTGATCTTTATACTTCACTCTGCTTGCCCGCTGCTGCTTTTCCTCATATGTCTACTTCAAGTAGTTATTCCAATTGCTGCTTCACAATATGTCCTATTATCGTTGTGATCCACTGTAGTTTGGTTACCGTCAGATCAGCTTCACACATGCGGTGACTGCATTAACACACATTCTCTGTTCGCTCCTCTGCTTTAACATACACACTGTTTAAACACGCAGTCTCTGCTTCATCGGAACAGAGCGACTTTTTATACAACTGCACACATAATAAATCAAGTTCTTTTTTATTTTGTAGTAGCACATGCAAAAAAGTTATTTTGACTGTATTTTGTTGTTTTTATTATTTTATTATTTTTCCTTCAAGAAGTTCGTGTTGTGTTGTTTTTTTTTATAATTCTCCTTTCAACTCAGATTTTTGGAAATAGTCTTCAATATTTAAAATATTTCATGTAATTTGTTGCTGTTTATAACTGTTCTTTCTTCTGTCTCTTCGAGAAAAATTTTAAACAAATCACAAGAACATTTGTCGTTTCCATCTTTACCGAAACAATTTTAAAAAATGTTCACTGCCTTTCAACATGAAATAGTTTTTTCTTTAGGTTGAGCCCCCAAGTTGTGGTGTTTTGACTTTTGCCTTAGTTTTTAGTTAAACGAAACACTTTAGTTTATAATTTTTAAATGGAATTCATTTATTTATTAATTCAGTTATTGTTGCGTTTATAGTAATTATCTCCATAGGTTATTTAAATTAGATTAACACCCATACCTAAATACGGGCGGAAAGCGGAACGTTTTTTTCCGCTGAGCGTTAACGCTGAAATGCCATACCTAAACAAAAGCGGCAGCGTTATGTAAAAAAACAATAAAAACAGGGTTATCAAACAAACAAATTAAACAACCCTGATTATTTTAACAGCTGGACGGACGACATTTGTGATTTTGTTATTGAAATTTTGTACAAATTACATACGTGCATACATATTTATGTATATAATCATATTGTAAATATTTTCTTACCACCATTTTCTAATACGAAGTGCACAAATTTTTTCTTTTATTATATATTTCACTTTTGTAAATCTTTGCTCTTTTTCTCTGGTTACAATTCTCTTCTTTTGCAACCAACTTCATTAGAAAACGCTCTGTCAAAATCGGATTTTCCAATAGCAAAGCGTTGCCGCCGCGTTATTTCGGTATGCTCCATACAAAATGTATGGACATGAAAACTTTTGACAGCTAAAAAACGCTTGCCGCCCGTATTTAGGTATGGGAGTAAGTTACTTTACTTTAGCGAAAGATCACACACACCACTTCTATACGTCTACACTCGCTCACGTCTACTCTAGAACTCTCCTCTTGATCGATTGTGTTGATTGACATTTCCTTTGACATGTTAATCAACATAGGGTTACCAGATCGATCCCTAATCCCGCATTCCCACATATATATGTATATATATATATATGTATGTGTTTTTTTTTATCTTGGACCAGCACACAGGGGATGACCCCTATATATGCAATGCATTGCGCCGGAACTGAAAACGAGGGGATAGTATTGAGGGGACAGATTAGGAAAGATGAGAAGATAGACAGTTTTTTTGTAGCTATTTAAACCTTTTACTTCGCCGGCTAATTTTTGCTGCAGGGCCGACGGAGGTGGGTGCTGTTACTCTGCGTTTTAGGACATGATAGTGTCAGTCGCTGCCAATTATGTTCAGTGATCAGTGACTATGCCTTCATCATTGAAACCGGCTGGAAACGACTAACACAACCACGCACTAATGCTGTTCAGAAGAATGCAACACAATATTTCATGACTCAGCGCGGGCTCGAACTCACGACCCTCCGCTTCATAGTCTCGTGTTCTACTAGTTCAGCCAACAGCACCCATTTATATATATATATATATATATATATATATATATATATATATATATGTATGTATATCCATCATAAAATTAATTTAAGTACATCTCAAAATGAACAGGTGATTTTAACTTTTTTTGCAATTGACAACATTGTATATGTGTATTCGATAAACAGAATAACAGTTATAATAAATTAAGTCAAGAATAATTGTCGTAATTGAAGAATTTAGCTAGTCACGATGCCAATTTGTATAAAATCGAAAACAGCAATTTTTATTAATTTTCTTCAATAAAATCAGTGATTTTGGGGAATAAAAAAAATTGAATGGGCTCTATTCTCGTTGGCGTTTTTATTTTAAAACGAAACTAAAACGACAATTTGGCATCACCGTTGGCGATATCGACGTTTATCGAAAGTATATCGGTATTCTCTATTTTGAAACAAAGATAGTAGACGGTTGGCACAAAGTAAGTAAAACAAAATTAAATTTTTCATGAGAAATATATGAATATAATTCCAATTAAAGGTATGGAAGGACTTAAAGTTCAAAGTAAAAAAGAAGCTGACGAACAACAAAAGTGAAGTCAGAGCAACTGGAGGAGGCGCTTATAAGCAAGTTCCATTATCAGCATTAGAAGAGGCTGTAGAAAATTTACTACAATTTGAAAAACAAATACATCCAAAAGGAAACGATATAGGATTTGACGCCGACCAGGAAGAAATTGATCTGCCGATGGGACAAATACATAATATAGCTTCGGAAATTGATGAAAACGTAAATGTTACGAACATCTTAGATGACGATATACCCACGACTTCAACAAGTGTTCGGGCGTCAACAAAAACTAAATCCGGTGAAAAGGAAAGGATTATATTACTGAGGAAGCAAACAGATATGAAGCAAAATAAATGTAGTAATTTAGAACCCATTAAAGGTTATTTAAAAGGCATTTCCCGTTATCAAAGGAAAAGGTTTGAATTAAAAAAAGAACGTCTAAAAATATATAAAAGTATATCTCGTAGAGAAGAGGATGCAGCAATAAAAAAGAAAAAGCTTGAACTGCTAGAAAAGCAATTAAATTCAAATTAGTTTTATTTTACGTAGTATATGAATTTTTTTTTTGTTTTTACATGAACTTGTTTTTATTTTAGTATTTTTTTAGTTTAGTATTTTTAGTTTATATATATGTATGTACATATTGAATAAAAGAAATTCATAACGAAAAGCTGTTTTTAATAGCGTCTCTTATTCTGGTAGCTTCTGTGTTATCATTTTCATTACTTATATTGAAATTTTCGGTTTCTTCGGAAGCAATTTCTACATCACAATCGGAAAAAGAAGTATTGTAATGAATACAAATATTGTGGAGAGCAGCACAAACATTAACGATAATGCAATTCCCGTGCTCCAAGACATCGAAATCGCGATTTAAGCATTCCAATTACTCGCTCTTACATTGAATCTGGGCAAATATGTCAACGCTGTGGCGTAACATTCTCCGGTATATATTTATGTTCATTATTTCATCATCCTCACTTGAACTTGAAAAATAAAATTCAGTACTCGCCATTGTTTGATTTTCCGTTTAAAGTAACAAAACTATTCAAAATATTAATAATATGTCAAAAGTTCCAACGTAAAATATTGCAGTGCTACCAACATTTATTACTATTAATTATTATTTTCCATAACTTCTTTTCTTCATTTCGATATATTTCAAGAATGCCAATTTAGCAACGAAGCGACGATAAGAACGACAGCAATATAGAAACATTTAAAACGATAACACCAACGAGAATAGGGACGAATGTGTGGATAAAAAAAAGGTTCGTTTTTATTGTTTCAGTGCTTTTTTTTAATTTTTATCGAATTCTTTGTGCATATTTTGAAAATGTGGCAACGCTATGAGTGAATGATGTGTATTTTTGGTAGTTCACTAAAACTGCATAATTTTTTACATAAATTCGGGATAATTGTTTAACTATTACCGGTATTTCCAATAACTATATCAATGCCTTTGAGGAGCTACAATTGCTATTTACTCTGTATACACGACAATCAATTGATTTATTTTAAGCTGTTGTATGTATGTGCATTCTTTTGCATTCGCGGGTTCTGACTTGCAATCCTAACCTAAAATTGTGAAGCCTTGTCTTAACTACGTATTGCTGCGGTGTAACTTTACCTTTCATCCTGTTTCTGTTCCTTGTACAACGACATTGTGACCAATATGCCACCTGCTGCTAAATGTGCTGTATGCTTCAAAAATGTGTCTAAGGCTGATCAAGCGGTTGAATGTGATGTGTGCAATTCCTGGATCCACTTGGGTTGTGCAAATATATCTAGTGACCTGTATACACACTTGGGGAATAATGATAGCATAAAATGTACCTGTCCCAGATGCCTTAGGAGCCCAGCAAATGACGTTGGTTCTGTTCTCAAAAAGTACGTGGAAGAAATCGGTGTTAAGTTTTCGAATTGTTTTACTACGTTTGCTGCAGAAATTCGTACTGAGCAGGTTGCGCTAAAATCATTTGTTGAGACGTCTGCCTCTAATTTGAGAGCGCATCTCACTGCCTCTATCAATGATCTCCGGAATAATTAGGAAAATTTTAAGGAAATAATAAAGGTTGCTAAACTGCAGACTTCAGAAAAAATCGCAAAACTTTCCTTAGAGGCCAGCAAACTAGAGCGCAGATTAAACCGTGCTAATATCATCATATCTGGTTTGCCATCTGACATCTGTTGCGGTATTAGCGATCTTCTATAAATTGCCTGCTGAAGCAAAGGATATTAGCCACTGTTTTTATATGCAGTAAGGGTAAGTCTGTGTTGGTCAAGTTTGGCAATGTTTTTCTGCGGGATGATTTGATGAAAGCATACTTTAAGCATCCTAAACTACAGTTATGCACATCATCTCGACTGATATCAGTCCCCGGGTTTATCTAATTGAAAATTTTTCTTCTGGTGGAATGAAACTGCAATCACTTTGTAGGATGCTCCGAAAAAACAACAAAATCACATGGTTCAAAATATTAAATAGAGATGGGCCCATGGCGAAAGTCAAACTGTTGGATGGGACCGAAAAGTTTTCGAACTTTGAACAGTGCTCGAAGTTGAGTGGATCCCCAGCCGTGTAATTGGTAACTCCATAAATTGCTACCATTTAATTATTCTGAATTTATGAATATTAATCTACACAATGTATTCAATTGCTATATTACGTTCATGAAAATTATTTAGTCTACTCCCATTGTAGTTATAATTATAGTTACATTTGTTTTCACATAATGATCAATTATACATTTGTTTATACCCTAACTATATCATTGGCGCTTTTACGACTCCTCCATACAGTTTCTCTAATATCTTATGGTTTCTAATTACAATTTTGGCCCTATAATCAGTGATGGTAGTCTCGCTCTTAATTTTCCGAAGGGCTCTAGTAATTTTACAGTTGCCCATTTTATCGCCCAAAGACTCTGTCCATCTGACAGATCACATAAGCTTAATAAACTTATCTCCTTAATTAGGAATGCTTCTCTTGATATTATTTATGTCACTGAGACCTGGTTGGACTCTGCAATATTTGACCAGGCGGTAAAAATACCTGGTTTTAATTTGTGCCGCAGTGCCCGCCCCGATGGTTGTAGAGGTGGGGGTGTGGCTATATACATTGTAGATGGGCTTAAATTTAAATGCATTTTTAATTGCAGTGGCTATTTCTCTTGTTGAGGCCTCTTTGTTGAAATTTATAATGGAAACAATGCGCTTGTCGTTGGCGCTATTTATCTGCCGAGAGGAAATCTTTTTACGTTTGAACAGTCTGTGAGGAACATGTTTGACCGTTTTAAGGATATTATTGTGGTAGGTGACTTTAACAATGACTTATTTAATCCAGTGAAATCCGAAAATATGCGTTTGCTCTGTCGGCGTTATGGGCTCAGATGTGTTCATAACTCTTTGCCTACTCATTATGATACATTTCATCACTCCACCTCCCTTCTTGATTTCTTTATCATCAGTAATAACTTGGAAATAGCTACGACTGTGCAATTTCAGGTGCCCTTTGTTTCGCATCATTCCCTTATTTGTGCTTCCTTTAAAACTTCTATCATTCATCTTAATTCTCAGTTTTTGCATTTTAGAGATTATAAGCGTGCGGACTTGGTGGCAATTGAAAGACATTTAGAGCTTACTGATTTCTCGCAGATATACCTCACGGGTGATCCGGACGTGAAACTTATGTTTTTTCATTGCAAATATAAATTTCCTTACGATATAAACTTTTTTTAGGTCTTTAACAAATATTGCCTTGAAGACTTTTTATGACGACATGTGTGATCAAAATTGGAACATCTATAAAAAAATACGAAATATTACCAAATCCAAAATTAAAAAATTTAAGGTCACGTATTACAGGCGGTTATTTGGCGATAGCGGTTCTAAAACTATGTGACGATGTTTGCGCAATGCTGGTGTGTCTGAAGCCGCTACCCTCAATTCTGACTTAGATTCTAATATGATTAATGAACTTTTTATAGGCAGTCAACTAGATGTTAGTGCTAACGAACCGGATTTCTCACGGTTTACAAATTCTTCTGAATGCTTTTCTTTTTCTAATTGTAGTGTGACTGAGTTGTACAATGCCTTATTTAGAATTAAGTCAACGGCGGTTGGTGCTGACGGATTTCCATCAGGCTATTACACCTTATTTTCCCACATATTTATAATCACCTCCTTCACTTCGTTAACTGTATCTTAACCTCCTCCAATTATCCTGATAACTGGAAAACATCGCGTATTATTCCCATTCAAAAAGGGGACGTATTGTTAAATGAATGTCAATTTGGTTTTCGAAGTGGTCGCAATACTAGGTTACTCTTAACTGAGTTTACTGATAATATTAGGACAAATCTAAATGAGGGAAAGTGAGCGGTGCTAGTTTCTATTGATCTTTCAAAAGCTTTTGATCAAGTATGTCATTCCACGTTGATTACAAAGCTTAATTATGATCATGGTTTTTCTAAATCTGCTTGTCGCCTAATTTGGTCTTATTTGAGTAATCGTAAGCAATTTGTTTCTTTTAATGAATCCATCTTTGATACCAGGTTAGTCAACTCCGGTGTTATGCAGGGCTCAGTAATTGGGCCTATTTTGTTCACTCTCTATATTAATGATATTTTTGGTGCACTCTTTTACTGCAAACCTTTTGTATATGCTGACGACATCCAGCTGCTTTGGTCCGGAGAATATCAATTCGCTGAAGGCCAGAATAAATTACGATTTCGAGTATATGTCGAATTGGATGGATTTAAACCATCTTAATGTTAATCTGGACGGTGAGAAAGGCCACAAGTTGAAAGAATGCAAAAGCCCACCAAAGTGCTGCATCTGCTCGGAAGAAGGAAACAGTATGGCAAATCACCTGCCAGGCTCAAGAAGCTGTAGAGCAAATAAACCAAAGGCGAAGTGAATATATTACAAGCAAACATGCATCGAGGAAAAGTGGCACACGCTCTACTTCCGCAAATTGCCATAGAACAAAAAGCAGACATCGTAGTCATAAGTGAGCAGTACCGCCAGATGAGTACTGGGCTATGGCTCCAAGATGAATCAAAAACATACAACCAAACAAAAAAGGAAGAGGAAACGGATTCGTATGGATACGATTCGAAAACATTACACTAATTAGCTGCTATATCACACCCAGCGATAGCATAGCTGACTTCCAAGAGAAGCTCGATGGCATCGAAGACACAGCACGAGAGATCGTCGGACACCTCGTAGTGGCGGGAGATTTAAATTCACAAGCCGTAGAATGGGGAATGCAAACAACCAATTCGAGAGGAAGAAGAGTATTGGAAATGATAGCTAGAACTGGGCTAATCGTAGCTAACAGTGGAAATGTACCCACATTCAGACGTCCCGGGTGCGATGGCACCATTCCCGATATAACTCTGGTATATGAGAGATTGGCTAGCAGAATAGAAAGCTGGAACGTCCTTGAAATATACACATCCAGCGACGATCAGTACATATCTTTCTCCCTCAATTGCAGCGGCTCTACTCCAGCAGGAAAAACGAACGCATCCACCCGTAAGTGGAATGTGAATAAACTAGACTCCTTAGCCCTCCTGGCAGAAATCAACAGGCAAACAAAAGCAGCAGAAATAGATGGAGATGCAAACACTATCGTCAGGCAAGTTATGAGTATCATCACGAAGGGATGCAACAAAGCAATGCCAAAAATGAAGAGGCCAAAAAACAAAGCTGCAGTGTACTGGTGGAACGATTCAATAGATGAACTCAGACGAAATTGCATTCGACAAAGGCGAAAATACACAAGAGCCAAGCGAAGAGGAACAGCAGAGATGGAACACATGGAATATAAAGAGGCCAAGAAACAACTCCGGAATGCCATAAATAGCAGTAAAAGAGAGAAGTGGGAGGAACTAACAGACGATATAAACCGAAATCCCTGGGGTCACGGTTATAAAATTGCTATGAAAAAGTTGGGAATGAAAAACACAGTGAAGGAAATAGATGAGGCAACCATGCTAAATATCTATATTAAATTGAATTAAGATTCTATAGGCTAATTGTTCGAAATTTTTTTTAATTTAAATCTCAGAAAGACATGATAAATATTCCAAGGCACAAAGGCAAGTCAACATCAGTTTTTGTTATTCAACTTACACAGCAGAGCAGAACAGCTGTTTTCGAAAGACGCAACCCTTTCATCATCAGTGCTCATGTGTATTGTGTTTGTCACCACTTATTAGGTGGCTTAGTTGAATGTGATAACAGTTCCTATTTACACAAATTTTATTGTGAAAAAGAATACGAGACCTGTATCAAGCTGATGTTAACATGTTATTGTTATAATACACGTGTTACCGTTTGATTATTTTTCTTCATGTCCCATTTTTCTGAATTTTTTGTTCCATCATACCTAAGTCAAACTTTTTTTGTTTGAATTTTATACTTAAGTACATGTGAACGTTTTTCCAATTTATTATTGGTAGCTCAAGCCAAAGCTTAAATTTGTATGTAGTAAGAATTTTAACGAACATTTTATATTGCTATATTAAATTGAATTAAGATTCTATAGGCTAATTGTTCGAAATTTTGTTTAATTTAAATCTCAGAAAGACATGATAAATATTCCAAGGCACAAAGGCAAGTCAACATCAGTTTTTGTTATTCAACTTACACAGCAGAGCAGAACAGCTGTTTTCGAAAGACGCAACCCTTTCATCATCAGTGCTCATGCGTATTGTGTTTGTCACCACTTATTAGGTGGCTTAGTTGAATGTGATAACAGTTCCTATTTACACAAATTTTATTGTGAAAAAGAATACGAGAACTGTATCAAGCTGATATTAACATGTTATTGTTATAATACCCGTGTTACCGTTTGGTTTGAATTTTATACTTCAGTACATGTGAACGTTTTTCCAATTTATTATTGGTAGCTCAAGCCAAAGCTTAAATTTGTATGTAGTAAGAATTTTAACGAACATTTTATATTGCTATATTAAATTGAATTAAGATTCTATAGGCTAATTGTTCGAAATTTTTTTTATTTAAATCTCAGAAAGACATGATAAATATTCCAAGGCACAAAGGCAAGTCAACATCAGTTTTTGTTATTCAACTTACACAGCAGAGCAGAACGTAGACGATTGGAAAACCATACGTCCGAACTAAAGGTCGAAAACATCGTTGATAAGATAAGCAGTGACGAAAATTGGAAGGCAATTGCAGGATACATTGAGCACGTTCTCCGCTCAAAAAAAAAGACCTAGATGCAGCTTAGAACACCGTAAAGTTTTAAGTTAGACACAATAGGTTGGCCTGGACGCAGGCACGACAAGAGGAGGTGTATGAACACACCACACATCGCGAGCCACCTGGAAGTAATGTTAAGACAGTGCCCAGGTGGGCAACATATCCCGAAGAGCAACAAGGCGGGTTTTTAGCCGGAAATCGTTGCACGGAGTCCGGCATACGGCGTGCATGACGATCCGCGTAACATGCATAAAGCATTTTCCTACCTTGCACCAAAAAAAATAAATTTAATCTGGACAAAACCAAAGCCCTAGTTTTCAGTTCCAAAGAGCACTTAGTTTTGATCTTAACATCAATATTCATGGCGCTACTGTCGAGATTGTGAATAAGCAGAGATGCCTCGGAGTGATTATAGATGACAAACTGTCGTTCGAGTCACATATTGATAATGTTTGCTATAGAGTCTGTCAAACTTTGCGTAGATTATATCATCTCAAAAAAATCTGTCGCCCATGCACTGCTTATGTCTCAGGTGAACTATTGTATGGAAATTTATTCCGGTTGTAATATGACTAGAAGAAACAAAATTAAATAAATCATACAACGTATCGTGAGATTTGTCTATGGACTGAAGCTGAGGACACATATATCTAATCACATTCAGTGTTTTCTTAATTTTTCTTTTGAGAACCACCTAAAATTTCGTCTCTTAATTTATCTTTTTAATATTATTAAGACTCAACTCCCAATATGTATTTTGCGGATATCTTTTATTGGAACCCTCAAATTCTTATTCGTAGTACGATCTATGAGCAATCTTTTGTTGTACGTGCTGCACGATCATGGAATACTTTGCCTATAAATTTACGTTCTTTTGCTCCTTCATTTGCAGTTTTTAAGCGCAACCTTTCTGTTTTCCTTAATCTACCCATACTTACTCTTCGCTGATTATCAGGGTCTTCTTATCCTTACTTTCTTTCTTCGTTGTTATGCTTAAGTATGGAAGTCGTTTTAAGCGCTAATATAAGTTATAAACTGTTATAGTTTCTTTAGTCATTCAGTAGTCGTTAGTCATTTATAGACCTTATTTTGTACATGTATCTATTTTTGTGGCATGCCATTGTTGTATACGTATTATCAACGAAAAATTATTCGAAATAGTCGAATCTCATGCAATTTGCTTTTCTGTTTACACATGCCATTGTTAGTTAATTTTCAAAATGACGTCGAAGCGTAAAGGCCGAGACACATAGAATCCGTCATGCGTTATACGTCGCCTTTTTCAACTGACAGCTGAGTTGAAATACATGCTCTCTTATGTGAGTTGTCACATTCAGTACTTCTGCGTCAAAGCAAATAACGAAAGTTGGCCTACTTTTAACTTTTGACGTACGTTGAATACTTTGACAGAAATCGATGAGTTTTTCAAATTGTTTTAATTAATTTTTTGTATTGTGTGTTTAAGAAAAATTAAATAATATACAAAAAAAATTTATAAAATATATAAATTTAACATAAATAAATAAAATGGAGGACATACAATTGATTTAATATCTGTCAACAAAGTACTCATTGTGCCAGCCTTTTCCGTCAGTACGTTCATGTCAGTTGAAAAAGGCGACGTATAACGTATGACGGATTCTATGTGTCTCGGCCTTAAACTTCAATTTTGATTCCATTTCAATTTTTTGTTTTGTTTGTTATGTAGAGTTACCGAGTTCACCATATAGGCGCATTTTTGGGGAAAAGGTTAGCATATACATATTATTATTAATAATATTAATGCTCTTTAATTAACAAACTTGCTACTTTTTATGCGAATTTCAAGAAATACTGCATAATAATACATTAAGTAATTTAAAACTTTAATTACAATTTTACTGTAATCCTGAAAATTTGCATTAATTTTTTGGCAGGGTAACATTGATCATCTTTTTGACATTTAGTGGCAAGCAAGTGCCAAATTTTTACACGCATGCAAAATTAGCTGCCACTGGAGCTGCCACTAGAAAAAATGCATGTGTATTAGTAAAAAGTTGTAAGTGTATTGACTTTTTCGAACTCCCAGTGGCATGTGTAAACGCTAAGTTAATTATTGGCCAAGTGGCCATTTGTATTACAAATATTGAATAAATTAAAATGTGGAAAAAATATATGACAGAAATTTACATCATTATGCAGTAACGACATATAAATATAATGCATTAAAAACATAGTTATTTTTATAGAAAATTATGAATGAAAGGGATATTGAAGCTTATTTAGCCATTTTGGAAGACGGTTGGCTATCGGAAGATTGTTTTGATGATGAAAATTCTGATGGTGAGAATGACACTGAGGTAGTTGTAAGATTATTGCAGGAAGAAAATGACGATTGTAATGGGGATGGGAATGGAGATGAGGTGTATGAAGCTGTTCAAGCAGAATGATGACATGTTGAGGAGGAAGTGACTTCCTATCAATAACCCTCTAGTTCAGCGTTCTCGTTCGACAAGGGAAGTTGATTTGGAAGAAAATAAGTATGTTGCACGATGGAGACCACTTAACTTTTTTGCCGAGTTCCGATGCGGGACACAGCAACCTAGAAACCCAATATCAGTGTTTCAATTATTTTTTACGAATGAATTAATGAATACAATAGTTGAACAAACCAATTTGATACTAGTAAATTTGTGGGAGTATTATTATATATGTCAGTACAGAAGTTTTCAAGTACAAGATCATATTGGCCACCAACTTATGGATATGATCATACCTTTGTATATAAGCATGGTCATCTGTTCATTATAAAATGACTATGTTCGGACACAATGTAACTTACTGACCACATGTTTGATTGAAATGCGACGCAGTAAGCAACAGTTTGTTCATACCATCAACCCATGAGCTCTGTTTCTTATTAATTAAAAGTGTTTCTGTGCTCATGAGAATGTGTCTGCGTTCGTTGGTATATGGTTGTGTTCGACCTAAGAATTTTAAAAGTTATTGCATTTGAATTAATTTGTAGATTTATATTCTGTTTTTCAAATTTCATTGATGCGCATATATGCCGCCTGCCATGAAAAAGGTGAAGAGAATGTTTTTGTTTTATTAATAAAAAAACTTATTTTACCGTATTTGTCTTCGATTCTTCGTACATATCATCATGTTTGTATTTGCTCATAGTTATTATAACTATGTTTATGATCATAAACACACATGCTAGTTTATGTCCTTGTTCAAGCTTATACCTGCTCGCTAGTGTTTATAGTTAATATTTGTTTACCCATCATTGCTCCAATGGACAGAGTCGAGTATGATACAAACAACAGCCGATCATCTTCAAACCTGATTTTTCTTATGTTCATACAGCTCTTTAATATGAATCGATTTCTTCAACAATGAATCTAAATAAGTTTGAAAAGATAAAGTTATCATTGAATTTCAGCAACAATGAACTTCATAAACCTTAAAGCACGACAGGCTTTTTAAGAACCGCTCAGTAATAAAGCACCTTTTTTTACAATTGTTTTTTATTGAATCTTCAATTTTAAATTGAACTATCAATAAGTATTCAAATCTTAAATCTAAAAAATATTAAATTTTATGTTTAGCCAATGCTAGACAAAATTTTGGTTTCAGCGGTTGATTTGTTGCTGTCTACGTCTCTCGGGTACGGCTGATAGAAAGAGTATCCCTCCTTCTCAGCCGAATGTGGGCTCTAAAATTTAGAATATTGCGCGCAAGTGGATTAGGGTGTACTTCAAGTTTTTCCATATATTTTGTTACATGATTTGAAAAGACAGTCTTCACCAATGGAACGTCTAGATCTTTATGAATTCGGTGATTTCGGACATACTAGGGAGCTGCTGTAATTATACGTAGTACTTTATTTTGTTGCCTTTGAATTTTTTCCACATTAGCTGCGGAGGCAGTGCCCCATAGCTGGATACCGTAGGACCATATAGGTTTTAGAATTGAATTGTATAGGATAAGTCTACAATCTAGGCTTAACCTAGAGTTTCGGCCGATAAGCCAGTTAAACTGAGCCGCTTTTAATTTCATTTGGATACGTTTTGCATCGATATGAGATTTCCAAGTTAGACGGCAATCGAGATGAATGCCGAGGTATTTTACTTCAGTGTGTTGTGGTATAGTCTGTTTGTTGATTTGCGGGCATGTTTCACTGCGCAATGTAAAAGTGACATGAACACATTTCTGTTCGTTAACTTTAATCCGCCATTGATGTAACCATTTTTCTAGATGAGATACATAATATTGTAAATTGCGGGAAGCTTCTACAGGTTTTTCGTGCACGCTTAGAAAAGCTGTGTCATCAGCAAATGTTGACGTATGTATGTTACTGCTTAACGGTAAGTCAGAGGCATATATTAAGTACAGTAAGGGACCGAGGATGCTGCCTTGAAGGACCCCGGCTTTAATCGAATGCGGGGAGCTTAAAAAGTTACCTTCCCTAACTACAAATTTTCGTTCGTTTAAGTAGCATTCTAGAAGCCTGACAATGTTACCTGGGAGATTTTGCGTTAATTTGTAGATTAGACCTTCGTGCCATACTTTATCAAAAGCCTGTGAAACATCAATGAAGAGCGCAGAATATTTCTTTTATTCGAAAGTTTCTCATAACATTCACAAGTCTGTGAGTTTGTTCTATAGTGCTATGCTGTCTCCGAAAACCAAATTGATGATTTGGAATACATTAATTTCTGCTCACTATGGGATCCAGCTTGCTCATGTATAATCTTTCAAATAGTTTTGACATATTAGGCAATAAGCTAATAGGCCGATAGGACTCAACCTTTGTGTGATCTTCGCCGGGCTTTGGTATCATAGTAATCAGTGAAATCTTCCATTCTATACGATAGTGCTCGAGGCGCAAAATACTATTATATATAAAAAGTATTATCCATTTTGCGATACGGGGAACTTCATAGGAGCATTTTGTTGCTTATTTTATCGACACCTGGTGCTTTTTTGGGGTTTAATCCAGCAATAGCCTTTTCGATCTCCATAATATTAAATCTCATGGGAATGTCTGGTAGAGGGACGACTGGTGTCAGTTCAACAATATCAGTGCAATTATTTGGGGTAAATACTTTTTCTAGATGTTTAACGAAGAGATCGCCTTCTTCAGTGGGGGTTTGCATATGACAGGCCTTTTAACTCCTTTGGGTGCGCGCCATAGCGAATAATCTGATTGTGGTGTTGCATCGAGTTCTTGGAGAAATTTTTGTAGGAAAGCTGTTTTTTGTTGATTTGAAACTATTTTAAGCTGTTTGGTACATTCCTTCAGTTTTAATTTTAATTGTGGGGATCTGTTTCGTTGCCATTCTCGTCGAGCTCATCTTTTTTCAGACAACAGCCTTTCTATGTCTACCGAAAAAATGTTGTTGACTCTCACTTGTTGAATTGTATAAGTAGCGTTCAGAGCAGCTTGTTTAATGTTTCTTTCAAACACCCTAATAGAGTCTTCTATGTCAGCAGGTGTTCTCAACGGCATATTTTCCGAACAGTAAGCACTCAAGAATTTTTTATATTTCAACCAGTTAATACGTGCGGTTGTCAGCGGGGAGTCACATGCAGGTGATGAAGTATTATGTGAGTAAATAGTGGCAAGTGGTTTTTTTTGTCGATCAGTTGGCCAATATGTTGGCTGTCCACTTGAAATCACATTCAAATTCATCTTGGAAAGTGTGTCAAACAAAATACGACCCTTAGGGGTGATTAAACGTGAACCCCAGAACGCGTGTTTAGCATTGTAGTCACCAGCTGCTAGAAAACGGGGGCCTAGTGAAATATAAAATGCGGTATATTGACTCTCGGTAATTGAAAACCTGGGTGGAGAATAAACAGATGAGATCACAAACTTTTCGTGATAATTTACAGTACAGATATTTGTTGCTTGAAGATATTCTTCACAAAGATCATTCAATAAGTAGTGTTTTATTCGCGTTTTTATTAGAATTCCCGATCCACCACAAGTTCTGCCACGAGGATCCTTGGTGTCGTAGAAATTATAGCCACTAATTTTAAAATAGCTGCGAGACGTCATATTAGTCTCTGAGATAAGCATAACATCGATTTGCTTATCCACGAGGAAATATTCTATTTCATTTTTATGTTGGCGAATGCCGTTTGCGTTCCAGAAACAGATTTTTAAGTTCATGGCTTGTTTAATACAGCCTGCAACAAGGAAGACTGCATTTTCAACATTTCCTGCATCACACAGGTCATATTGTGAGTAAATGAGCTAACTGTTTGTATTAGGCACTCAATTGAGGCTTCAGTACGACTAAAATTAGACTCGGATACTATATTTGTCGGTGCCGTTTTATGCACAGTAGACTGGTTAGATCTTAAGACTGTAGCATACGAAAGGTGACTATTTGGTGTTCCCTTAACTATCGTCTCTGTAGACTTCAAAATCTTTTGTTGTTGGTCATTGCTGGTAGACGGTTCGAACGCTTAAAAAAATGCGTAAAGTGGATATCCCATATAGTTTGCGGTGTGGTTCCCGCCGCAATTTCCGCATTTTTTTTTGCCATAGAATCACTTCTAGGCTTATCACTGTTGACGGTACTGTGTACCTCGCCACAAACAACGCAAACAGTAGGCAACTTGCAGTAGGTTTTGGTGTGGCAAAATTCTTGGCAGTTTAGACACTGGATAGGTCCAGCTCTTTTGTGAGGCACCTCCACGGTAACTCTTCGGTGCAGTAAAAATTTTAAATTGAATATTGAAATTGGTTTTTATTTTAATTTTTTTTATTAATTGAAATTCCAATCTAAACATAGGCTGGGGAACGCCATCTCTATTTTTAATGTTTGAGACATTTTTAACTTTGTAACCTTTTATTTCAAGATTTGACTTTACGTCTTGTGATTCTACACAAGAGTCGATTCCTTTTATAACAACTATAAAACCCTTAGCACTCTTTAGCTGATAACTGTAAACGTTTTTGTTTTGGCTCTCCAGATCGTCAACTATTTTTTGGTAATTAGATTCATCTAATACCTGTATTTTTTGTCTCGCAGATTTTTCCGCGTATAATTGGAGTTACATAGAACTCATTTTCTCCAATTAGTGAGATAAGTGTTTTTACCAGCAAATTAGAGTTTTTTCGCGCAAATAAATCGATGGTGGTTTACTCGCTTTTGTTTTGTTTACTTCTTTATCCTCTTGTTCGCTTAAAATCGCGAAACGATTTTCTGAATTTGTGGTACTACCATCCCTGGGAACTTTCGCTGTTGAAGCGATTTTAGAAGATTTTGGACTTCTTCTCCGTTTTAAAACGGTTATATATCTATCCATTCCTGTTTGTACTTTGTTGTCACTATTTGCACTCACTGCATCTACTGGCAGTGATGGTCGCGTTAAGCACGTTGGTCACCTTTTTACTTATTTAGTTTGTTTGTACAGCTAAGCTAGCTTACTAAATGGAGCAATTGATGTTGTTTCATTATCGCTATTTAACATTAAAGGAGAAAATAAAGCACCTTAATGACAGATTTGCTACACTTCCAAAGGACCAAAGACTTTCGGTGGACTAATAGATGTGTCCTCCAAAATATGGCACTTCCTGACACAGTACTTGCCCAATAAGCCACATAATGGGGCTTCAAATTGTATGTTTTGTGCAATCTGGATGGATATGCCCATAAATTTGAAGTTTACTCAGGACAAGAAAACTTAGATAGGCAATCAGATGAACCAGATCTAGGTGCGACAGAAAATGTTGCAGTTCGTTTGATTCGTGAAGTTCCTAAAGTGAAAAATCACATCATATATTTCGACAATTTCTATTCATCATTAACATTGGTATACTTTTTTGGCTAAGCAAGGCATTTATTCTGTAGGTACTGTGCAGCAAAATAGAATACCAAAAAATAAGTTGCCAAAAGAGAACGAATTTTTGAAGAAATCAACTCAAAATTGGACACCAGCTCGTTGGGTGTGAAAACAGATGTTCCGTTCTTCTGAGAAATAATCGCCCACTGGAATCCTCTTAGCTTCAGGTCCCAATCTTTATCATTTTGCAATGAAGTCTATACTCGTAGTTACTTAAAAATTGTTCTGTTAGCACCTTCCACCTAGCTATTATGACAATGCGTATTTACTGCTGTAATAATATTGCGAATCATATAAAGAGATGTGTAAATAAGTTCGATCGTATTTATTTAAATATATGAATATACGTATGTATTTATGTAGAGAACTGCACTACAGAGTTTTTGCTGCATTTATCCTTTATAGATTTTTTTCGCAATTAGTTAACGATCAATTTGCAATTTATGGCCTTGACCAGTTTGTATTGTTAACAAGTAATGAAACGTGTTAAAAAATGGGTTATTAAATAGTATTTGTAATAACCTTTTGAGGGAAAAGTTTGATATGTTTTTTTAATAATTAAATGACAAGAAAAACGCATTTAAGTTGTTAATATGCAGATATACATATTATATTTACATACATATGTATATGTAGACGATGGAGTTTATCAAAACAACATTCAGCCTTATCGTGTTTGGCGCTTTTCGCCTTCAAAATCGACAATTTGTAAAAGCTTAATGCTAGAGTTAATGTCGACGTCGTCGACGGCGTCAAATGTCAAAAAAAAAGTTGAATCGTATGAAATTGTATGAGAGCAGTTAATCTCAACGCGTTGCAACGCCGTAAAAGTTGAATCTATTTCAACTTTTTCGGCGTTGAAATGCCGTCAACGGCGTCGACATTAACTCTAGCATAAAGACGAAAAGCTAAATTTTCCTTTATTCTTTTGCAAATTGTCGAATTTGATGGCGAAAAACGCCAACCACGATAAGGGTGATTGTTTTATTGTACTTCTCCCCTTTCACTAATTAACTAATTGTGGAAAAGACTATACTTTTTTGGAGTTTTATTGTTGTGCGTACCTATAAGTTAGCGATAATTTTTTTTATGTATTTGGGGTATTCACACTTCGTGCTATTTGGTCATATTGTCATAATATTTTGGACCAGTTTAAAAAAGTTGTTGTGCTGTATACAAAAGAGTTATAAAATAATAGCACCTTTTAGGTATGTTTTTGTTTTGTCATAAAATAGCTCTAGAGATCTGAGTCGAACGGCTGAAAATCTTTAGGTGAGACAGCGATAGTATATGTTTGCCGCCGTTACTTATATATGATTCACGACTAAAGTAATGCTAAAAAATTATTCATACTTATATGTCTGTACATTAAATCACTTTTTTATAACATAAAATATATTAAAAGAGAACTAAATCGCAAAAAGTAAATATATTCAAGTGAAAAATTTGTCTCGTTTAACTTACGTAGATGGCACCCACTGACCGTTTTTCCGTATGACACCGCAAAAAATGTATTCAGCTCATATCAAGGCAGCAGCTGTTTTAGTTTATACATACAAATTCATTTAGATATTCTCGTGCACCAGAAGACAAATTTTATAATGTTAAATAGAAATGGAGTTTTTAGACGATTCATCTTTAATTGTATTAATTTTCTTCTGCTTTGATAACAGCTAATTACAAACGATCTTATCACCTGATCGTTGTTTGAAATAACATACTAAGTTATGACGGGTTGTTCACACTAGTCATATTTTTAGTGCTATTATTTTATGACATGACTTTATGAATACAGTGTGAATTCCCAATTATTTTGAGGGAAGTCATAACAATGCGATAAACACTAGTCATACATACATACTCATGTACATACATGCATATCCACATACATCCCTTAAAGACTACCTGGGGGTAACTGTGTAATTCCATTCGAATAGAAACTGTTCGAAATTGTTTTCGAATCGAATTAGACCCCTGACGCCTAATTACCGCATTCGATTCGAAACGAAATTTCAATACAATTTATATACAAATTTCGATCGATATCAAATGCCGTAAATGGCGCCAGGTTGATTATTGTTATCTATATGCAGTACAAACATTTGTATGTGTACCTATTTATTTAATGGTTAAAAACATTGATAAATTTTCGTGAAAAACCGGTGTTTTTCATGCCTGTTTTTTAACACATTTCGGTACTAACAAAAATACAAGCAAACAAATTGCAAGTTCATAATTACCTAATTACAAGTAAAACGTTATATGCGACGGGGTCGAATCTTAAATAAACCCAAATATTTAGTAAATACATTTAATGGGACATAGTTGCTTTAAGACATTGTACCCAATCTTAAATCTCTATTTTTACAGAGTAATTGCGGGAAAGACCGTAAGGGAGACATTTCATCTCTGCAAGATCAGAGAACATCTTAGCTTCTTATAGGCTTAAGGAATAAAAATTTTTTGATATTTACACTATTTTTGCATATAATATCGTACGTCAACGCCCACCAAACGGGGCGGGGTCGAAAAATATACTATATCATGTTATATATACACTTTATGGGGTCCAATTCATTTTGGATGATATTAAAACTGTGGGGGAGACATTTCACCTTTGTCATAAAAGTCCAAAAATTATTGTTTGGAATAATTAAATGTAAAATTTATTTTAATTTTCTGTTTTTTTAGTGTCATTTAGACGGCAAAGGGGAGGAGGGGGCAGGGCAGAGGAATACCAGGTTACGTCTCAGCTTCATCATTTAAGGTTAAAAATTTTATTTTTAAGGAATTACATTTGTTAAGTAATACAATTTGTTAGATTTTTACACTCTTTTTGCATATAAAATTAATATTTTTGATTTTAAGGCTTCGAGTTTAACGGGTTTGACCTTCTTTGACATACAAATATATCATTTGCTTAGTAATGTTACAAAAACAAAAACTTTAATTGTGTTGTTTTTTAGAGTTGGTCCTATTCAGCGCATTTACGAACTTGACTTGTGCTATCCATCCTTCAATATATGTATATTTATACTAAGTTTCAGTAGTCTGGCTCTTTTCGTTTGGACTGTATCGCGATTTCCAGACGGACATTGTTAGATCGTTTTAGATATACACGGAATGACAAAGTGAATATACCCTCCATTTCTTTTTTAGAGTGTATAAAAATAGAAAACAAAGTTAAATACTAACCCCGGTATTCATAAAATTTAAAATAAGTTTGAAATGTATTTTAATCAAATTTTTTCATACAAAATTTTCTTTAAACAGATTTCAAATACGAGTTATTTTTTTATGAATATGGGGGTAAAGACCCAATTCAAAAAAAATATTTCATGGTTATAGCTTTTTTATTTGACAAATTTCTATACAAAATATGTATTAATTTGCTTAAATTGTGGTGAGACCGTCTCATTGCTGCATTTGCATTGTCAATAACCAATCATCTGATTTAGTGTTACTTTTATTATACGATCCGTGACTGTCGCCGGGTTACAATTGCGGTGAACGACTTAACGCACCAATGTGATCCATTTGTGATCTTTGGCGATGATTTCACGATCATAGTCCATAACTTTAAGACAGCATCGAGCCAGTAGGAATGGGTTACATTTGCTTTTACTATAATAGACCTATGTGTTAACTTAAATGTTTTCCCAAGGGATACATACACTCGAAATCGATCACATCTAACATCTCTACTCCATAGCTATGATATTTAGATTCTGCGGGTGTGCAGCGTCGGCTATAGAGAAATCGGTATTTCTCGTCCGTAGATTGATGGAAGATGCTTGTAACTCATATTGAACTGACATTGGTGTGTACTTGATAATAAAGGTTTACATCATATAAGGCTAGAACAGGTTTATTGCAAAATGTTGATTAGCTCCTTAAAAGATCTTTGTTCGAGATTCGCGCTATATAAATTTTTGGTTCTTTCTCAATATTGAATCTTCGTAGCTCAGGTTATCTCAAAATTTCATAGACAAAATTGTATAAATTTTTTCATTTTCCTGGAACGTTTTGCTTGGGATGATAGCATCATCTAGATATGCCAAAACCTCTCCTGGTTTCTTCTGAGATATCAGTTGACTCATAATCCTATGAAAAAGTGCCGTAGGTCATATGACATTCGATTGTATTGATAATGCCAATCCATTGTGACAAAAGCGGTGTTTTGTTTCGAATTTTCGGACATTACTATTTGGTGATAGCCCATCTTGAGGTCAAAAACGTAAAATATTTGTGTTTTGGAACCAAATACTCGACATTTTTCTTCTACACATAGTTTAATGCACAGACAACTACTTTCACACAATTAATATATTGACGAAATGGACTGATAATATAAAAAAAAATTTCGAATTAAACACAAACAAGTATGTAGTGCGGCAAAATCACTATCTAAATTCCAAGATATAATGCTGCCCTAAATTGAAGTTTGACAAAAACAATATTACAAATTCACAAATATGCTATTGTACTTACTTTTATTATAGAATTAAAGACAGTTTATAGATCTTTCATTTTATTTACTATTGATTACAATGGTATAATTCTAATTGTATGTAAATATAATCAAACACAAAATAAAGGAAATTAAATCACCCTATTATTGAATATGCACACACTTTCCTAAGTCTTACACATAAATACACGTATACATACGTATTAAATACGCATCTAGTAATTGTAGGTGTTTACATATTCGAATTCCCCATTAAGAAGAATTTTTGTCATATATTGAAATAATCAAGCCTAAAAGAAATTTTAAATAAATTGCATAAAAAATTAATTGTAATAATTAAAATAAATTTACTTCAATTCAGAGAACAAATAATATTAAATAGTTAAGATGATATTGATTTTTGCTACTATCGCGCAAAATTTGTAAAAATGTCAATAGATTTTTTTGAATAAAGTAATTTTTCCATGAAAAATAAAATAATTAAATTTGCCTTGTCAATTTTTATAGAAATTTGTTTAAACGTTTTCAATGTAATTTAATGACAGTCCTTAAAATTTTTTATAGTTTTCAATGTACTTTAATGACAGCCCCTAAAATTTTTGATAGTTTTCAATAACTGTAATGTACGCGAATTTTAGAGTATGAAGTTCTTTTTTCTAAAAAAAAAAAAAATATGAATATTATTTTGCAGGTGGTTAGGTAAAACAGCTTCAATTAAATGTTTCATATGTTAAAAATTGACATTCGGTCATGAATAACACATACGTATGCATATATTTTGTATACTTTTACATACATATGTACATATAAACAAAAGATCTTTCTTGTTTTGCCACTATTGGTTTGAAAAGTATACTTTACCTCAAAACGGCATGATATATGCATACTAGCATACCACTCATGCAATACGTTATGGCAGAATTTCAGAGATAACTGAACAAAGGGATTTGTATTATATACATATGTATATCAATGGAAACTGATGAAAGATGCAACACTGTGGTTCGTAACAAAGTTAGACTTACGTTGTCAGTTAGGACATACGTTGTCAGTGTTTTTATATAATTTCTGTATAAAAACACTGATGTATCATTGATATCTAATAGAAAAATGTTAACGTGCTGTATGTTGATGAAAGTATTTTGCATGCAATACATACATTTAAAAAAAAAGAATCAAACCCTAATACGTCAACTTAAATAGAGATAGACAAGGAAGCATAGGTACAAGAGGTTCCAGAATATTTTTATTGAGAAGTGGGTACAAAGTGGTGGAAGAATACGAAGCCTTTGGTTTTATGATATCGCCACCAATCATTGATTTACATTAATGTGGTAGGAAACTAGAACCTTTTATGCTCAATTTATAGCAACAATGAGTAGCGGTCAAAATAGAGAAGTGAAGATATCGAAATTAGATTTGGAAAATACACACACCGCATTTAACAGTTAATCGTTAAATATTCTCCAATAATTTTTTAATATGTACTTATGTTTATATTTAATAATTTACAATATTCCAAAATATTTTTTTTCATCAATTCAATTCAATTGAAATATCGTACGACTAATATTGTGTTGAGAATATGTGAAAACATAAAAAACGCTGACAAAATATAATAGATGTTTATATCTATCACAAGTAGAAATGCCCTAACCTATTTTTATGAAATAAACCTCATTACAATAATTTTTTTTAATCTTGGACGAGCACTCAGGGGATGACCCCTACATATGCAGTGCATTGCGCCGGAACTGAAAAGGGGATAGTATTAAGGGGACAGATGAGGATTTTTTTTGTAGCTATTTCAATCTTTTTACCTCGCCGGCTAATTTTTGCTACACGACCGACGAAGGAAGGTGCTGCTGTTACTCTGCCTTTTAGTACATGATCATGTCAGTCGCTGCCAATTATGTTCAGTGACCAGTCTTATGCTTTCATCATTGCAACAGGCTGGCAAAAACTAACACAACCATGCATTAATGTTGATCAGAAGAATTCAACACAATATTTCATGACTCAGCGCGGGGTTGAACTCAAGATCCTCTGCTTCATAGTCTCGTGTTCTACTACTTCAGCCAACAGCACCCACAAATTTAGTGGAATAGTATAAAAAATAACGACTTTGAAAGTCAATTCTAATGAAAGTGGATAAGTGTAATGGGATGCGAAAAGAAGTGCATTCGCATGTCAATGTAAATAGTACGGAAATGAGTCTTCCAGAGTAATTCCCCAGGTAATAACAATGGCGATAAATGTTCACTAACAATTATTGCAAACAAATATTACAAATCGTAGTTATTTTCTACCCTGTTTGAAGTTTTATTAAAATAAATTATATTAATAAATATATTAAAATAATATTAAGAAAAAAATATAGAGATATGCAGACAGTCAATATGCACCAAAATAGTAATAAACTTTGTATAAATCGGTTTATAATTGGCGGAGTTGAGCAAAAAAATCGTGTAAACAAATACAGAATTTAAAAATGCATTGTTAACTCCGACACCAAGTTGTATTTCACGTATACACAAGATTGAGCGTCATGTATGTGCGTACATATGTATATCTGTATGAATGTATTGTAAAAATTAGGTTTTAACGTTAAATATTTCAAATCTTTTTTATTTATTATATTAAACTTAATATTTAATTAATAATAATTTTCACCAATTCAATACTTTTATTGTAAGAAAGATAATCACCCCTATCATGAATAATTTTTCCCTTTTGTCTAAAAATGCTATCATGAAAAAATTCCCTGTGAATGATTTCACTTAAAATTAAATTCCCCTGATCGTGAATGATTTTTTTCCCGTGAATTTTTTCACTTTTCCCTTTAATTTATTCACTTAGTTTTTGGTGGGGAATAGAGTAGAAAATTTAAGTATTTTCTATTATAATTCGAATATTAGAGTTTGGAAATTTTATTTTAGTGGCAAGACCCGTTAATAACACACAAACTTATATTTTTTGCAACAAATCAATTGCATGCGTCTTTGTAAAACTTGTTGCTCCAATTCTAAAGCTTAAGAAAATTTTTAATTTGTTTTGTCTGGTTCTCAAAACGTATCCAAATTATTTGACTACTAAATATTTAGTCATACTTTTTTACACTTTTTTAAATTATTGTATAAACTTAAATTTTTCAACACAAATTCTTTGAGTTTTCATGCTGCTTTCGGCTTCTTCTCTTTTTTTTGGCATTCACTGAGAACTGATAGCGAGAATAATTTCTCACGGGAGAATTACGATACCATTTTTCCTTTCAAGTGGAATAAAAATTCCATGTGAACAAAAATTCCCCTTGTTATGCACGATAGGGGTGAATATGTCTATTTTTTATATATTTCAGCACTTGTTACAAACCTGGGTGGTTTTTAAACATAGGCTATCGAAAAAAGACTTTAGAATTGGTATATACATAAAAAGAATGCATATAAAAGTTATCATATTATTTAATATATAAAGAAAAGACATACGGTAAAGTTGTTTGAAAAGTCCTATGCACATGCGTACATAACATTAAAATTATGTAAGAATATTTGTTAAACTTGAAGCTTCTGAGGGTGCAAATTATTTTCAAGCAAAATAAAAGAGCTGAAAGTTCTTTATGATGCTGTGCAAAGTTTTTTTGAATAATTTTAGAGTACGTATTTATCTTAAATAATATAATTACTTAAAAACTTTGCCAATTAGAAGTTTGATTAAAATTATTGTTAGACCGTGCCATATTATACGTTCGATCCAATTCAATGTTTGAATTCCATCCCCAATTTTGTTGCGCCATCCTGTTGTTATATTGGTACTGATTGTGGTACACATTGCTCATGTTGGGCATTTGTTGATTTGTGTAGTTTGGGTGATTCACACCGTAATCACTTCGATGTTCCAATTGGTTTCCTCCTTCCCCACTAGCAACGAATGAATTGGACTGTGCTGTACTGTTAAAGTAATTGCCACTATAGTTTTGCATAACACTTGTAAACGAGTTTGAAGGAGCGCTATTTCCATACACGCCAGACATAATTGGAGAACACTCCTTACCGTCAGGTTTTTGATTTGACGAGCCGGTTATTGACTGGGATTCATTAGAAATTTTTGGAACATCTAATGTACATGCTGAAGCTGATGACACCTTTAATATATCAGACAATGTATCAGATAGTGCTTTTTTAGTCGAAGACGTTAACTCTTTGTTTGATAAAGACGTTCCTGAATTTTCACGTTTTTTTTTTTCAATTAGTTTATAAACTGCAATAAGTTGCTGTAACTGCTGAGGATCAAAGTCGGTTTTTCCCTGAGCAACTAGCGAAGCTGCTAATTTAGATGCCAGTTCTTTCTTGTCCACAACCGTTAACCAATTATCAGTTGCCAATGACGCTGATGATTGTGGAATTTTATTTGAAAAACGCGATCTGGAAATTGAATTTTTAAAAGTATTGGAAACACTTGTAAAGTCGACGGATGTAGACATTTTGTTTTGTGTTTGACTCTCTGCAGATTCCACTAAAAAACGTTCAGATGCCAACTGTTGTTTAAACTGATAGGCATAACGAAGAAGTTTCTCCGCATCGTTCACTACCTGGCTCAGAACCTTTTTCTTTGACCCTTCAAAAAGTCCGGTAATAACCAATCCCTTAAGCTTCTCTTTTGCTGTTTCAATTAACGAACAGTTGTCGTCATCAAGTATTATGGCATTAACATACAACGGATTAGTCTTTTCAGATTGAAGAGCTTTCGACAGCAGATCTGTTATTTTAGGCCCCAAACTACCCAAACTATCCTCTAGGGCTGTCATTAGACGTAACACCGACACAACCTGGGGAGTGTTATTTGCGAATTGAAACGATGTTACATTGCTTACTAAATCTTTGGCAGGCTGAGTATTATGCAGTGTTGTTATTATCGGAGCCCGTACATGATATTTTGCATCTGGTATATGGTCATTTGTTAAAGGCAAGCAAAGTCGTTCACGCGATTTTATTTTGAGATTTTCCATTTCTTGGCCGTACAACTCTTCTATGCGAATTTTTACGAATCTTACCCATTCAGGTTGATAGTTGTAATTGCGATGATCCAGACCAGTCGAAACCAACTCATCTTTTCGACGTTTCCAAAATTTTTGCCACTCTTCATTATATGACGGATGAGTTTCGGGGTCTTTTCTATAACCTTTAAAGCGTTCGTCAAGGTTATATAACTCTTGATCAACCATGTGGCGATATGCTTGCCATATATCATTTTGACGTAAAGGAGACAGTGATTTGCGTTTTCCCGAACTCGAATTACGAACTGGTGAAATGGATCGTTTGCGATTATCGCGTAATGTATTATTTCTCGAAAAACCTTTTAAAGTTTCCTTCAGAAAATCATCAACCATGTGATTGTATGTCTCGTCATCAACATGTTGAGCAGTATTTATATTGTTCGGTTGTTTGTAAATTGTTGATGGTGGATATATATCCTCATGCAAACCGGATGACATGTATGTTTTATAGTTCGTAACATCAGATGCTTCATTTTCACGGTTTGCATTACGATGTCGATCTCGTGTATGCGATTCTTTTTCAACGTTTTTACAATTTTGGTGGCGATAATTAGATTTTATACAAGTACTACCTTGTTTGGCATCAAATATGGCAGCACGTGAAAATGGAGCAGGCATATACATATGTCTGTTATTGATAAATTCATCTATTTCTTTCGAACCGACTACGTGAGTAAAAGTTGGTCCATATTGTTCCGAAGCATGGCGGCACGAAAATGCCTTTGCTAGAATTTCATGACGATTTAAGGTAAAATCTCGCTCATAACATTCGTATGGCAAATTTCTGCCATGATGTTGTTCGATTGCAACAGCTAACTTTGAAAGTACTGGAGCCATAACTTTATATATTTCAGGCTCTGGGACACTTTGCATGTACTGACGATATTGGCGTATTGCTGTTGGGAAGTGTTTTTCGCAAAACATCAGACGATGATTGTAACCTTCTAAATGTCTTTGCATTGCGAATCCATCAAGTACAAGTTCACATAAGCCACATTCATATCGAGGTGATGTATCAACTCGGTTTTTGAGAATTTTAATTACATATTCCACTCCTAAAATGCCATATACATCATTATCACTTGGTTTACAACTGTATGATTTTACAGAAAAAGTCGGAATATCTGAATTTTTTTTCAATGCTGATTGATGTACATCCTTATCGTTGCCTAATTTATTTCTGTGAACTGTTGGTATTATAATTTTATCTTTCTGATACTGATGGTTTTTACTGTTTTCTAAGCTTTCATTTTTCTTTGATTTTATAGTACCCTCTTTTAATGATATTGCAGATGCTGGATTAACAACAATTTTTGGCTTTTTTACAACTATATCTTCGGTATGATCTGCAGATAATCTTTTATCATTAAGTTTTGTAATAATATTATTTGTTTCCTTAGAAACTAATTTCAACGTCTGATCATCACTGCTTGTTTTATCTTGTTCTTTTACCGCTAAAGTTTTCACTTCTTTGTTAGATGTATGCAAAGTTGAACCTTCTCCATCCTTTGTATTTAAACTGAATTCGTCGCCCGTTTCTTTTGAGGTTTTTAGGCAGTCTAATTGATTTTGAGCATTTATTGAAGATATTTTATCTGCAGATCTTTCTTTTTCGGAATTTCCGCATACTTTTATACTTACTGTTTTATTATTTTCAATGATTTGCAACTTTTCTTTATCATTATCACCTAAAGTTATAGGTTGTTTCAGTGTAGAACTTACAGTATCTTCATTCTTTTTATGCAGAAATTTTCCAGGCCCTTCTTTTTTATCATTCTTAGGATATGTATAGTCCTCGTGATACAATTGTTTTACCCTTTCCATTTGAAATTTATGTTTCCTACCATCAATATGCGCAAGCAAATTTTTAAATGAACTGGTTTCAAGTACACAAAGATTGCAAAAAAAAACTTGTGGAACATTTTTTCGTAAAAATAATTTGTTCCAATTAGAACTTATACGATATTCTATAGCAAGAATTTCTTGTACCGATAAATGCTGAATAAGTTCTGCAAATTCACTTTTTGTAAGGCGATCCTCGCTTTTATCTTCATTTGACATTGCTATGCAAAATTTTATTTTTATACCTCGTACAAGTGTTTAATACAAAACAGTAGCTCTTAACTTCAGCAACAGCTACTCAATTGCTCCAATATGTATTTGAAATTTGAAAAGAAAATTTCTTTAATGCTACGATCCAAATGAAGACAACAACAGCATCTAGCTAATTCCTGTAAGTCAATTAGTTTTTCTCAACTAAAAGTGGAGGAAGAAAAAAACACATCGTTTAAAAACATTTCACAAAAAGATTTTTATTTGACAATAAATTTATACGTATTATCTAAATGATAAATGTAATGCCGAAATTCTTAAGAGGAAAATCTGATGATATATATTCAATATTCTTTTTAAATGAATACTTTAGCATAGATTTTTCCTTCAGTAAAAAGTTCGAACACGACATGCTTATCTAAAAGGGTGTTAAGCGCATATACATTTAGTTATATAATTTCATTTTACAACAACAAATAACACTTATAAATATATTAATTAAGAAACTTTAATTTCATTTTGCCTTTTTAAATCCATTCGTCAACCACTAAATTATTCTAATAAAAAAAATAAGCATCAATATTTTCAAATTTCAAGATGATATACTTTTAAAAATATTGGAGAAGAAGACTTATCATGGCAAAATTTATCAGAAGAAAACTAGTAAATTCATACCAGACGCTTGTCCTTATTCTAATGACAAATATGATAAACTTCTTTAAATAAAAAACTTTTACCGTCTTTTTGGAGCTAGAACAAATTTTTGTACTTGTTTGTGTCTGAAAAGGATCTCAAGCTGCAAGCACAGGCACAAGATACCCAAAACTCTCATGGGCACTCAAATTTTATTATATTACTCTGATATTGTGAAGACACATAATGAACCACACACGTCGACAACAAAACTAGGACTTTCACATTTCGAAAAATTGTACTCACCGGACCACTATAAGAAGTTTCAAGAAGTAAACATATGTCAATTGGGCAACTAGTGAACAGACCCCATTTCAACTACTCTCACATATCCCTGGGTATATTCTTTAATGGATGAATGATCGACCGTTTCTTCATTTAGCCTCATATTGATCCAATCTTTAGGTAGCAAGAAGTGAATTATTGTGGATCTGAGCAAAGTTATTGAAAAATAATTAAAAATCTTATAAAAAACACTACATTTTGTCAAGTTACGAAATAAATCATCATCAAATTTGTGAATATAAGAAAAATGTAATTATATTTGTTAACTATTTGAACAATAAAATGTCCGGATGCAGTAAAAGTGGCATACGTTGTAATGGAGTTTGCGATAAAATTTATCATTTTACAAACAACGAAAAAAAAAAAAAATGCGCTGGAATCGACCAATATTTTGGTAAAATATTTGATGAAAATAAGTTTTTAAAATACAATATATATATATATATATATATATATATATATATATATATATATATATATATATATATATATATATATATATGTATATGTATATATATATATATATATATATATATATATATGTATATATATATATATATATATATATATATATATGTATATATATATATATATATATATATGTATATATATATATATATATATATATATATATACATATATATATATATATATATATATATATATACATATATATATATATATATATATATATATACATATATATATATATATATATATATATATATATACATATATACATATATATATATATATATATATATATGTGTATATATATATATATATATATATATACACATATATATATATATATATATATATATATGTGTATATATATATATATATTTATACACATATATATATATATATATATATATATATATATATATATGTATATATATATATATATATATATATATATATATGTATATATATATATATATATATGTGTATATATATATATATACAGTATTGTTCGAAACCTAAGCAACTTTTTCTGACGAAGTAAACAATGTCTTATATTTTTGTTTTAAATTCATTTATTAAAAAGAATGCTTATAATTATAATTGTGCTATGTCCTTACTGTCTAATAATAACAAAATAAATTTAATTCTTTTTCTTAAAAATATAACAAAAACAAAAAATCAAAATCAAATGGTAATGTAGCCGTTCGAAACTTAAGCAACTTTCAGTACTTTGTATGGTAACCTTTATTTTTTATGACCTCAGCACATCTTTTTGGCATAGATTCTATGAGTTTTGTAAGTGTTGCTGTTGGTATTGATTCCCACTCTTGTTTTAAGGTATTAAAGAGTTCATGCTTATTTTTAAAAAGGCGAGTTCCGACGCTACGCTTTAAAAACCCAAATAGGTTCTCTATTGGGTTCAGATCAGGGGATTGGGCGGGCCAATCCAACACTCGAACCCCACTAGCCGACAACCATTCTTTGACCAACTTCGACGAGTGCTTCGGGTCATTATCATGCATAAAGACCCATCGAAGTGGCATTTCCCATTCGGCATATTTGAGCATATGGTTTTCTAAAATTTCTTTGTAAACGAATCGGTCCATTTTTGTACTAATTTCAACGAATGGGCCAACTCCATTCGCTGAAAAGCACGTCCACGCCATCACATTTCCGCCCCCATGCTTGATTGTACCCCTAGTGTAACGTGGATCTAAGCGCTTTCCTTTGGGCCTTCGAACGTGGCATACGCCGTCTGAATTCAACAAGTTAAATTTAGACTCGTCGCTAAATAAAACTGTTTTCCATTTCTCTACAGTCCACTTAGAGTGAGCTTGCGCAAATTCCAGCCTAAAAATTAATTAAACTTGTAAAAATTTTCTATAAATTTCAAAGTGATTTGAAAAACCTTTTTTTTCGATGTTTTTTTGAAAGAATGGGCTTTTTAGACGGCATGTAGCTTCTCAAATTGTTTTCCAATGCCCGTTTTCTTACAGTGCTAGCACTAATATTAAGTTTAAGCTTGTTTACAATCTTTTGTGAACTGATAAACGGATCCATTTTAAATTGGCGTAGGATTTCTCTGTCTGTTCGTTCAGAAGTTTTCCTTTTCCTTCCGCCTTTATTCACATCTTCTACTGTTCCACTTATTTTATACCTTTTAATTAGGCGTGAAACTATTGATTTATTTATCCCAAATTTTTTTGCTATAGAAATTTGGGATTCGCCCTTAAAAAACAAATCCACGATTTTTAATTTAAAAACCTTATCGTAACGTGCACGAGCCACCATGGTACGCTTATTAAGAAATGATTTAAAATTACCTAAGTCAACAAAAATATTTTGTTTTCTCTCTTAAAAGTAACGGAACTTTAATAACTGTTTCCAAATTATTATTAATTTTTGCAAAAACAAATAAAAGAAGTACAACAATAAAAAAGTTGCTTAAGTTTCGAACGGCGACATTACCATTTGATTTTGATTTTTTGTTTTTGTTATATTTTTAAGAAAAAGAATTAAATTTATTTTGTTATTATTAGACAGTAAGGACATAGTACAATTATAATTATAAGCATTGTTTTTAATAAATGAATTTAAAACAAAAATATAAGACATTGTTTACTTCGTCAGAAAAAGTTGCTTAGGTTTCGAACAATACTGTATATATATATGTATATATATATATATATATATATATATATGTATATATATATATATATATGTATATATATATATGTATATATAGGTATATATCTATATATATATATATATATATATATATATATATATATATATATATATATATATGTATATATATATATATGTATATATAGGTATATATCTATATATATATATATATATATATATATATATATATATATATATGTATATATAGGTATATATCTATATATATATATATGTATATATATATATATATATATATATATATATATATATATGTATATATATATATATATATATATATATATATGTATATATATATATATATATATATATATATATATGTATATATATATATATGTATATATATATATATATATATATATATATGTATATATATATATATATATATATATATATATATATATATATATATATGTATATATATACATATATATATATATATATATATATATATATATATATATATATATATATATATATATATATATATATATATATATATATATGAATATATAAATGAAATTTATTTGTTGGTGGTTAAGCAATGTCTATATGCATTTCATTGGTGCTTTACCAAATCGTCAGTAGACTTTAACCACAGTTTTGAAAAGTTAAAAACCTCTTATCTTATGCATATACTTCCGAAAACCATCTGAGAATTCACAACTTGTAAATTACAAACTATTTTCAAAAATAACAACAGAACAAGAACATAGGCTTGCAACTCATACAAAACTAAACCAACAAATAAAGTATGTTTGATACGAATCTATTTTATTTTTCTATTTTTTTTTTATATATTAGTATTGTGACGACAATGTGTTAAATAAAAAAACTTAATATATATATATATGTATATATATACATATATATATATATATATATATATATATATATATATATATATATATATATATGTATATATGTATATATATATATATGTATATATATATATGTATATATATATGTATATATATATATGTATATATATATATATGTATATAAATGAAATTTATTTGTTGGTGGTTAAGCAATGTCTATATGCATTTCATTGGTGCTTTACCAAATCGTCAGTAGACTTTAACCACAGTTTTGAAAAGTTAAAAACCCCTTATCTAATGCATATACTTCCCAAAACCATCTGAGAATTCACAACTTGTAAATTACAAATTATTTTCAAAAATAACAACAGTATTGTGACAACAATGTGTCAAATAGAAAAATTCTATAACATTTTGATTTAGATTTTATTTTTCATTTTGCCTTATAAATACTTTTCTTGTTATCCAATGGATTTCTGATTGTATAAAGGTGTAGAAAAATAAAATGGATTCGTATCAAATATACTTTATTTGTTGGTTTAGTTTTGTATGAGTTTCAAAGCCTACTATTCTTATTCTGTTGTTATTTTTGAAAATAATTTGTAATTTACAAGTTGTGAATTCTCAGATGGTTTTCGGAAGTATATGCATAAGATAAGGGGTTTTTAACTTTTCAAAACTTGCACTATGGGCTCCCAGACCGGTTTTTGAGGCAAAAAGTCCATTTCTGAACTTAACATTTTCCAAAAAGTAACTATGGTAATTTATAGATAATATCCTGGGGAACTCAAGTGCAAAAAATTATAACCATGTGGCAATCCTGCATTTAACGGGAAGCTTTCAAAATCAGACTTTGTTTTTTTATTTTGCTTTCATACATTTTTCACTTGATAAGTAAACAAAGTAAAGGAATAAGTAAGCAATAATTATCAAACTTAATAAATTATTTTAAAATGGAAAATATTAATAAAGGTATGAAAATTTAGATTAAGAAAAAAATTGTGCAAAAATATTGTTGTATTATCTACTTAATGTAGGCTGTTTAAGTGCGCCGTCTTTTTTGTGTATTTTTGGTGATAGTTTTCATATGTAATGGAGTAGAAGTTTGTTTATTGGAACGTATTGTGTGAAAAACTGATGTGCACAGGAAGCTACTAATGTCTAGTTAATGTGTGTAAAAAATTTACTGCAACCATCTGCAACCTTCTAAAATATTAAAATTTTTAGATTGCGTAAAAATAAAAAATGCTGATATTGTAAAATTTTGGTTAGAAAATAATAGAAGTGTGACTGCTGTTATCAACTGGATTTGCGGTAAATTTCAAAGAGATGCTGATGAGAACTGTATGATACCAATTAAGAAGAAAATTAATAATTTCTGTGCATATGCCAACCAAAAGTGGTCTGCAAACTTCAGAATCTGGGCTAAATTCGAAAAAAAGGAAAGCCAATGGTTATCCTGTGAGACTGAGCTTAAATTAATAAATAATGATGTTCCAATCAAAAGAGTTCGGCCTAAAATTGGTTATAGTGAAGGAAGTGTGAGGCAAAAACGAAAACTCGCATCCGAAGTTTCGGCAGAACAGGGAAACGACACCAAGTTGCTGCTTCATGCCGCTTCAATTGCAGCTCATTCAAATAAAGAAAAAGATTTGAATTTTGTTTAAAAAAAAAAACAACTTCTTCCCCAGGAGGGCCCCTTAAAATTAGAAAAGAGCTCACCTCTGATAACAAAAAGCCAATTATGCTTTCCCCTGGAGAAGCATTAGGTTTTTTGTTAGAAAATAATCTAACAAAACAACAGTATATTAGGATGAGGGAGCTGAACAAATTACACAATTGCGATATTTATCCCAGCTATAAAAAACTTCAAGAATATAAGAAGCAATGCCGACCTGAAGGGTTAATTATAACAGAATCAATTGCGGAAGTCCCTTTACAAAACCTAGTTAATCACACAGCTGAGAGAATATTATCATACCAAGAAGAAATTTTAACGATAATGCCTGAGATAAGTGAAGTGATATTAGTTCTTAGTTATGGTTTCGATGGTTCTACAGGACAAAGTTTGTTTAAACAAATATATAAGAGCAATGCCCCAGAAAATTTAGACAGCTCCCTCTTTGTTACCTCCGTTATACCACTAAAACTAGTCACATCGGATGACGCAATCGTTTGGAAGAACCGTACTCCTCAGTCTATCCGGGTTTGTCGACCGCTAAAAATTGAATATATAAGGGAAACCAAGGAGCATATTTTGAAAGAAAAAAGAAACTTGGACCTTCAAATATCTAATCTAGTTCCTTTGAAATATTTATTATCAAATGGTAAGGAAATTTTAGTGAAATACGAACTAATAATGACTTTAATTGATGGTAAGGTGCTAAACGTGCTAACGGATACAAAGTCCGCACAATCATGTCCAATATGTGGAGCAAATCCGAAGCAGTTGTTGTCAATAAAAGATTTAAGTTCGTTACACTTTCAGCCAAAACCAAGCTCATTAAAATATGGTATAAGCCCCTTACACGCATGGATAAGATGCCATGAATTTGTTCTTAATCTGTCATATAGACTTCAGGTTAAAAAATGGCAAATTCGAAATACGGAGGACAAGAAATTAGTGCAAGAAAGAAAACGCAAAATCCAAGAAACTGTTTGGAAGGAAATGGGTCTTCATGTTCACAAGCCGAAAAGTAATGGTAGCGGATCGACGAATGATGGTAATACAGCTCGAAGAGCATTTTCAAATCCAGAATTGTTTGCATCTATAACAGATGTTAATGTTGAATTTATAAAGCACCTGCATATAATACTTATTGTCATTTCCAGTGAATTTGAAATAAATGTTGAGATTTTTAAGAGTTTTTGTTATGAAACTGCTGATATATATTTTAAAAATTACGAATGGTTCCCAATGTCGCCGACCTTGCATAAAATTCTAGCACATTCTTCACAAATATTACAAACTTCAATCGTGCCTCTTGGGTGTGCTGGGGAAAATGCTTCTGAGGCTAGAAACAAATTTTATAAAAAGGATAGAATTGAACACGCACGACTGGATTCTAGGGAACACAATATAACTGATGTATTTAACCGAGCTATGGATTCGTCTGACCCATTTTTATCTAGTGTGTATTTGAAGAAACGTTACTCAGCAAAAAGAAAGTTGACTTTTCCACGAGAAGTTATTTCTCTTTTAAAGGTTCCAGAGACTCCTGAATGTGTGTTTCCATCTACATCAAATGCAATTGAAAATGATAGCGATTCCAATTCTGAAGAAGATGAGACATCATTCCAAATTAATTTTGAATTAGAAATTGATGAAACATTACAAGACTTTGATGAATCTTAATTTTGCTGTACTCTACATAATTTAATTTTTTTTGCTATTTATTGATTGAAGTATCGTAAATAAATACCTACAGAGAATAAATTTTTACATAATAATCGTGAATCATTTTTAGTTTTAATCTATTTTATTTAAAATATATAAGTATTTTATATTAGACAAAAATTGTTTTAGGCCACCCGAAGTGAACCGGGTTCAACTCAACTTCGGGCTGGACTCAACTTATGAGTTATAAAAATACATACGTGTTATATTTTGAATTTATGAATTCAAATTTCTTGAAAAACTCGTAAAAATCGAAATATTGAAAATGCGATATCTCGTTAACTAAAATCCCCTTATATATATATATATGTATATATATATATATATATATATATATATATGTATATATATATATATATATATATATATATATATATATATATATATATATATGTATATATTTTCTACAATAAAGCGGGTCAAATTCTATATACTTAGCACATTTTTTGCCAAATACTATTTCACTGTTGTCCAGTGTAGTTAAAACAAACTCAATTTCAAGTCATAATTTGTATGTATCTAGACGCACAATTAATTTTCGCACATAGAAGTGGGCGTGACATTACCCAATTAGCATGAAATTTTTACTAAGACCTTTAATGGGCCTTATACTTAATCCCACAAAATTTCAAGCGTCTAGGAGCTTCCTATGATTTTTTGCCTCAAAAACCGGTCTGGGAGCCCATAGTGCTGTGGTTGAAGTCTACTGACGATTTGGTAAAGCACCAATGAAATGCATATAGACATTGCTTAACCACGAACAAATAAATTTCATTTATATATTAGTATTGTGACAACAATGTGTCAAATAGAGAAATTCTATATATATATATATATATATATATATATATACATATATATATATATATATATATATATATATATATATATATACATATATATATATATATACATATATATATATATATATATATATATATATATATATATACATATATATATATATATATATATATATATATCTATATATATATATATATATATATATGTATATATATATATATATATATATATACATATATATATATATATATATATATATATATATATATATATATATATATGTATATACATATATATATATATATATACATATATATATATATATATATATATATATATATATATACATATATATATATATATATATATACATATATATATATATAAATATATATATATATATATATATATATATATATATACATATATATATATATATATATATATATATATATACATATATATATGTATGTATATATGTATATATATATATATATATATATATACATATATATATATATATATATATATATATATATACAGTGAAAACTCCCAATAGCGGACACTCTCTTAAGCGGACACCTCCCATATGCGGACAATTTTCGAATAACGTTGCACCAAATTGATTTTTCAGAGCAAATTTCCCTCCTAAGAACGGACCCTCCCTTGACCGGACGCGGACAGCAAAATTGTGCATTATTTGGTAAAAAAAACATCGGAAAAGAGGACAAAAATAATTCAACATTAAACAAAATATTAACAATTGCACTTTTTTAAAATAGAACACGAGACGCTATACGCAGCCTACGTGTAAATATGTACATACAGACTTTTCTCACGCTGCAGTCACACTATCAAGTTTTTTTGCAATTCTCTTTCAAGATTTTTACACATACTGCTTGTCAAAATTCACAAAATTTGAAAGCTGTGACGTAGGCTGCACGCAATTTCAAAGCAAGTTTTCTTTGAAAACAACACTGATAGCAGAATATTTTTAAATAAGAATGCAAATTTGGAAGAAAAAACTGCAATCAGCTGTTTTCTTGACTGTAAATTGAAACATTCAATTTGAACGAAAATTTGAAAGCAAACTCTCAGCAAGTTTTAAAAGTATGACACCCAAGTCACTTAAAAACTGATTATGCAGCTTTTACATTTGTAAAAAATTTAGAAAATCACCTTCAAACTCGTTTAGCGACGGAAAAGGAAGCAAATATGAAACAAAAAACTATAAAAGACTTTTTTATTTCAAAATAAGTACAAATGCGTATAATTTATGTTCCTTTTAGTGCCTTTAAAGCAACTTTTACCATTAATTTTTTAATAAGACATTATTATTTTAATTTATTAAATTTTTTTTCGTTAAATCTTTTTTGTTAATTAGATATAAATTGAATTTAGTGTTAATGCTCTAAATGAACAATAAAAATTATTTTTTGTCCTTTTTTTTATCAAATTCCCATAAGCGGACACCTCCCAACAACGGACAAATTTTGGTCGACGGTGGCTGTCCGCTTATGGGAGTTTTCACTGTATACATATATATATATATATATATATATATATATATATATATATATATATATATATATATATATACATATATATATATATATATATATATATATACATATATATATATATATATATATATATATATATATATATTATTATTTAAAAAAAAAAAAAAAAAAATTTTTGTTTATTTATGTTAATTGGTTAAAGAATTTATTCCTATGTATGTATGTAAGAATGTATTTATGTGTATGTATGTATGTGTGTGTATGCGTGTATACATGTACATATATGTGTATATGTATATATGTGTATGTGTATGCATGCGCATGTGTATATATATTTATATCATATCATTATTTTTATATGTTATTTATATACACTATTCTGTAATCAATGCTTATCCTTGTTGTAATGTTGATTGAATAGTTTAAATATTGTAAATGTTTAGTTGTATACATATGTATGTAAATTTGTATATATGTTAATATATTAATTTGTAATTATGTTAGTTATTTATATATATGTATTCATATATGTATATGTGTGTGTATGTGCATATGTGTATGTACATGCATATGTGTTTGTATCTCTCTCTATGTGTGTGCATATATGTTTGTATGTAGTTGTGTATGTTCATGTATGCATATATGTATACGTTCATGTATGTATTGATGTATACATGTATAAATATATACAAGCCTGTATATATGCTTTTGTTTTTATGTTTATATTTTTGAAAACATAGATATATTCGAAAAAATTTTTGTCATATTTCAAAACCAATTTATACAGAAAATTTTAATTTTCGATTGTTATTCCTGATGATGTCAACAAATTGTTGACGAAATATCGAATAAAATAAAAAAATTATAACGATTTTTACAAAAACGACCTCGAGCTCAATCATTCTAAAATACATATATATATATATATATATATATATATATATATATATATATATATATATATATATAGTCGCAAAGCAGCTCTGAGTCAGTTAACATCAAGCCTCGTTGGCAATTATTTTTTAAGTGCAGCCAGACCACTGATTGTTTACTCTCTTTCGAGAATTTTGCGTCTCACTCGCACTAGTTAATTTCAACACCTCAGATAACTGTATAGTTTTACAGTTCTTCTGAGGAATATTCCGTGGTTAACTACGTTGCTACTTCCTATGTGAAGGCATAGGTCGTGTACAGTCAGTCACAGTAACGGAAGAAAATACGGGTTAATAACATCGCCGGCATATAGTCTAAGTCACTCCGTCAGCATCTGTGCACCAAATACTTTGCAAATTTACTTTGTAAAGTATTTCAACATACAAATACAAATACAATATATATATATATATATATGTACGGCAATTAGTTTAGGTAAGCTGCCGCTCAATAATTGTTAGTAACCGCCGATGCTAACTTAATCTCTACTCCGGGTTCTGAGTAATTGTCAAATGAAAAAAATAAAAACAAACTCGCACGCATTAATGAATAAAAATAAAAAAATAATAAATAATAAAAAAAAAATATATATATATATATATATATATATATATATATATGTATATATATATGTATATATTAAAAATATATATATATATGTATGTATATATACCTATATATATATATATATATATATATATATATATATATATATATATATACCTATATATATATATATATATATATATATATATATATATATATATATATGTATATACATATATATATATATATATATATATATATATATATATGTATATATATATATATATATATATATATATGTATATATATATATATATATATATATGTATGTATGTATATATACCTATATATATATATATATATATATATATATATATATATATTTTATATGTACGCGCGTTTGTAACAATGTTTACATATGTTTTATTGTTGTTAAATATGTGTATGAAAATAGCTTCCCTTTGCAATGTATTAATACTAGATGGTTGCAATTATACTTAGTGTTTTATATTTTTGTGCCAATATTTGTTTAATAATAACTAAGTTAGACACAAAATGTTTAACATATTCAAAAACTCAACCAACAGTAGATGAACATTAAGGCGGCGGCTCAAGAAATTACCAAATTGTGTATACGGCCTAACGCCGCACTCGAAACTTTTAAACTTCGCCCTCTGTAAGTGACATTGAAAGTTATATAGCATGGTTACAGTATTTTCATGGATACAACTGGAATGAAACAGTTTTTCATAACATGAACGGGAATCGCATTTTGTGTAAATGTGAAAAGTGTTATGAAAAGTTGTTATGAAAACGAAAATGAAAAGTTTTTTTTTCATTTCACGTTTTCACAAAACCAGAATTGACCCCCTGGTCACCAAAAAACTTAAATGCCTGACCCCGTTGCAACCGAGTGAGGGGCCAATCCTGGAGGAAATTGTAGACCATCTCTTTCCCCAGCAGGACGCACCACCTTGGGAGCACAACCCTCCAATTGGGACATTAAATTTTCCCCCGGTTACAATAGCTGAGATTGAGGACGTTGTCTCTAGGTTTAGAGACAAGAAGGCACCTGGACTCGACTGCATTCCAAATATAGTATTAAAGGAGGCCGTCAGGCTTTGTCCCGAGCAGTTCTTAAGAATGGTGAATACATGCTTAGGTAGGGGAATTTTTCCAACAAGATGGAAGAGGCAGAAGTTGGTATTAATACCAAAAGCCAATAAACCCCTAGATGATCCCTCATCTTATCGGCCACTGTGTATGATAGATACATGTGGGAAGTTGCTAGAGGGTGTGATCTGCCGAAGACTTGGGAATTGCGTTGATGACAGAAATGGTCTATCAGACAACCAATTTGGCTTCAGGAGGGCGAGGTCAACAGTGGATGCTATAAACGTGGTAGTAGAAACTGCTGCACGGACTATCTATGACAGGAGTTGGAGGAATGGCACAAAGGAGTACTGTGTAGTTGTGACGCTGGATGTGAAGAACGCGTTCAACACAGCGAGCTGGGTGCATATTGTTGATGCTCTAACTCGATTGGACATCCCAGAATATCTGATAGGGATAGTGCAGGATTATTTCCGGTATAGGGAATTGATCTATAGTACAGATGCGGGCATAAGGAAACGTAGGATTAGTGGTGGTGTTCCCCAAGGATCGATACTTGGACCATTGTTGTGGAACGTAATGTATGATGGAGTACTAAGGTTGAGGTTACCTGAGAGAGTGCAGATTGTGGGATTCGCAGACGATATAGCGCTGGTGTGTGAAGCTAAGGAATTGCTGGAGGCAGAAACCATTGCAAATGCCAGCGTACAATTAGTAAAGTCCTGGATCACTGCAATGGGATTGACTCTAGCTGATCATAAAACCGAAGCGGTTTTGATTAGTAGTCGTAAGGCTAGGGAAACTATTACCCTCAATGTTGGCACCTGTTCCATAGAATCAAAGGCATTTCTGAAATATCTGGGTGTGATGATTGACACACGGCTATCTTTTCGCGAGCACTTGCGATATA
>OX637532.1:69150336-69180336 GCA_951800035.1 Linnaemya tessellans
ATTGTGGTAAGACCATTCATGGGAAAAAAAGGATATCTCATTAAAAGACGTTATAACGCTTTTCATAGTGATATGAATAAGTTCAATGGCAAGGAAAGAAAAAACCTTTTAAATAAAACCATTTATTTTGAGAAAAAAATAAATAAAAAAAAGTGGATGCCATCAGAGGACTCTACTAATTCTCCTAATTTAGTAATACACTTAGTTTTATTAATTAGTCTGTGCAAAATCTTATCAAAAATATTTTTAATTTGTTTCCCATATGAAAATGATCTTCCATGCCAACAAATATCAAAGCTTACTATTAAGTTTGATACATCCAACCGCGGATTTTTATTTGGCGAATATTCAGTGTTATGCTCCAACAAGCAACCATTCTTTTATTAAATTTTTTTCTTGAATGGAAAACATAATAAATTATTGTCCTATCTTTTTTAATTTTTTTTCATTTGACTTAGAAAAAGTTTTATTTTTAATTCATAATTTTACTTAATCAACGTTTTTTTTTTAAGTTAGAATATATGTATGTCTACTTTGTATAAACATATAATGCACCATTATCTTTCACACGCTTGGCTTTGTGTAAGGTGGGTAGCTCGCAAGTTCAACAGATACACAATTTACCAATACATTGACGGTCCCCACCACTGGTGTAAATTCTTTAGTTTTTCTTTGAGACTCTAAATCCAAATTTGTTGTTTGTCAAACTTTTTCGCCGTGATATTTATAATTTAAACCTCTCAAAATGTGTATTTGTTTTTTAAACATTTTTATTCGATTATTCTGTACATCGACATAAGTTAGTTCATGTAATAAATTAAATAATTCCATAAGCTCATCCATATCAATCAAATTTAGAAATAGGACTTTACTTTCCGTACGTCTTTTTTTGCCTGTTGTTTGCTCTCTATCTCTTCCAATCTCTTTATTCGTTCCTCAGCATTCCGTTTTTTATTTTCCTGAAAAACCTTTTTCATTATTTTTACATCATTTTCCATATCTTGCTTCGTTGGATGGAACTGCAGAATGTCGAAAAGGAAGTGAATGCATTAGTTTTGCCGCGCTGACATGCCATATCCTCGTTCCTCTTCACCATTGCAAACACTCTCTCCACAATGACATTACTGTGGAATGAGTATACATATTCTACAGATCTATCGATATATCTTTTTAAAATTGAATTTTTCGCAGCCGCTAAAACTGGAAAATGTTAACATTTTTTAAATTTACAGTAAGGAAATTAAGCTTGTCTGTGTTAAAAGCAAATTGAAATTTGTGGGCACCTAAATTCAAGAACGATGTTTTATTTATATCTTCGAACTCTATATATTCGAATATTTAATACAGCACACTCTTCAAAGTAAGATGATCTCGAGCAAAAATTGGTTTACAAGTGCTAATTGTTTCAATGGTTCAATGCAAGCTGCGTGGATAAGTGCACAGACTTCAAGTTAATACAGAAAATTTTTGTCTGTAATATAATCATGAATCATTTTCGCACCAGTGTACGCTTCAGAATATTTTTGTACAAACTGAAAAAGCAAATCTTTCAACAGCAATATTTGCCAAGCTAAATCATATAAAAACATGAACCTGGAGCCTGCTAAATCCCTAATGCTTTTTGGGTGGGAAATTTCCTTTTCGGTCTGAAAGTTTCTGAAATCATCGATAAGCAGCATTTTTTAAATTCATAACTTTTGCAATGTTTTTGGTTTTGGAAACAAACTCATTGCAAGTATTACTGAGTGTTTCAATAGTGTCTTTGGAAATATTGTTAGAGGCATGTACAAAGCAATCCTTTAATTGCAATTCTTTAAACACTGCCAATTCACTTTCGTTTGCGATTTTTAGTCTCTCTGCACTAAGCAATTTATTAAAGGCAGCGGAAGTTGCAGCACTGTCAGCAACTTCTTCTATTTTCACCAGAAATAGTTTTTTAAATTTGCTGCAGAATGCAAGAGTTAGTCCATTCTATTTAAACAGCTCAGCAACACCTGCAGCTGATAATATGTTCCTTTCGTAGGTACTTTTCCAATTCCGATTAAGCTTTCATGGAATTCGTTCCCCATTATGGCTGTTAAAGCAAAAGCCTGAAGTTTATGCACTCCCATAATTGCCTCGTCGTGATGGAGAGTAAAGTTGTTACTATTTTTCAGTATTTGCTCTAGCAATTTAGCTATTGATAATTCAATAAAATAATTAAACTTATCCTTTAATCGAAAAATTGTTCTAAGTTAAGTACTTCTGTTAACAAGCCGCATTACTTCCACGATTTTAGTATAAATGACTGGCATTTCCAACATCTTGTAGATAGCAATATCATATCCAATCGACTTTTTTGCGTATACCATTGAATTGAAGGTTTAAAAGACCTCTTTAGACTTTTTAGTGCATTGCAATTTAAAGTAATCAAATTTCCGGTAGCACATTTCTTCTTTCGAGAAGACCTTCTACTTCGTTTAAAAATTCAAAAATGTTATCTTTATCAAAAGTACACTGCGCATTAATATTTTTAACCATAAATAGTTAAAAAAAAAAAACATCACTATTGTTTAAACCGTTTTTTTTTTTTCATTTTAAACGACTGTTAGCATCTTTATATAAACAATTTAAGGAACCTTTACAAATTTTATACATTTTTAAACGTTTTTTTATATAAAATTCAAAGGAAAAACAACCACGGCTGTTTTAGTTGCCTTTCAGTTAATCAGTAAAATTTAGAATAAATTGTAAAAGAGAATGACAAATTAATATGGTTGCTCCTATGCAATAATTAGCATGCATTGCTGATATTAGCTCCGTTCGAGTACCCAAATATATTTAATAATTTAAAAAAATGTTTACTGGGGGTAAATTACGGCACTCGATATCGATCGAAATTCGTATATAAAATGTATTGAAATTTCGATCGATATCGACTGCGGTAATTTTCCCCCTGAACTTTTTTCCGTTCGCTAGTTTGTTATACAAAATCTCTTTATGAGAGTAATTTGTTCAATTTACTCAGTATTTACACAGCTAGTAAACTTTACGGAAAAAGTACACAAACGGACCTTTTATTGATAACACCAAGGCAGCTTTACTAGGTACCACCATAACTACAACAATTAACAACACCAAAAACCACACGTATTTTGTTGCTAGAAATTAAGCGCCTCGTTGTCAAATAGAAATGTAATTTTCTTGAAAACAAAACAAAAAGCCAAAACCAAAAGGCACCTAAAACAAATAATATAAACAAATTTACATGTTTTGAATTATTAGAATTAGAGAATTTTAATTAAATGGTGGTAAATACATAATTTTTAAGTGGGCTGTCTAAGCTGCCTTGGGCCATACGTGATTTCCTTGTTTAAGATATATCGAGTTAAAAGGAATTAAAATGCGTTCTCCAAAGAAGGTACTTATATTAAAACCAATAAATGTTTCGAAAAAATAAAGTGTTATAATTTTCCAGTATGAATCTGGGAACCCACTCAATATATTACGCGTAGGGCTGCTCTGTGTAAACTTCAATTATATCTGAATGACTCAAGTCGTTTGTGCACTGGAGAAGGTGTGTATCTAAGAGAATCTAAACATCGCAGTCGAGCACAAAAAGGTTCTTCGGAAATCAAAATTTTATTCCAAAGATATTAGATTTTTAGTACACGAACCTGTAGTTTGGACTCTCCGCGATTATACGGTAAGTATAAATATGCATTTAAGCTGCCTTGGAACGTAACATTCATCTATTTAGTTTTTCTCAACAGGTATTAGCTAAGAAGACTGGACGAGACCGAGTTATAAAAGACATTTCATATTTGTGTAACGTTACTTATAATGTTTTATTGCGTAGTTTAATAACAATAAAGAATATTTATAACTAAAGTAAAAAATCGTTATTCTATTGCGTGCATTCCCCAGTGTTATCATCTGCAGGTTCCGGCGATAGTGCTGTTGGCGATGTAACACTACTATTATTGCCTGAAGATTCCGACACTTCTGGCAAATTTTCCACTGGGCCATCAAAACTAACTTTATTGTCCAATGTTTTCGCTGGTTTTCGTAGTTGCAGCTTGTGGCAAGTTAGTCCCGGTTTACACTATGCAATTTTTGTCGCAGCGATTTTTGATATTTAGTGAGGAAGAGCGAGAAAGGAATACAAATGGTATATATTCCTATTTCAGAACTCTCACACAAAATAAGAATTGCTGCAACAAAAGTTGCATGGTGTAAACCGGGACTTACTGTTGTTATCTGTTGATGATATATTTGTTTTGCGTTGGCCAGCAGAAAAGTTTATCATCGCATCGAATGCTAAAATACTGGCACTAGATAATATTATTCGGTGGAAGGGCATGTCATCGGAGCTGTAACCATTAGTGGTTTGTAATTGCTCTAATTTAACAACGGACTGAATTATGTTGTTCTGGAGGATATAAAGAAAAGAATTGTTTAATTATCAAGTCAAGATATTTAGCAAATTTTTTAAAACTAACTTGTATGGGTCGCAAAAATATAAATTCGGCGTCCATGTTACTTAAATACAATCACATCGATCTTTGTAACGTCGGCAGTTTGTTTTTTATTAATCGTTGGGTCTCTTGTAGGTATAACACTGCTTATATGCTGTGGACTCGCTCATGAACTTTGCCTCAGTGTATAGTTTATTTTATTACTTTGTTGTTGCTGATGTTCCTTGGCGGCCGCCGGCGCTGAAGAACTTACAACGGCCTGTGCATTTTCCAGAAATGTTACAAGAGGTGCTGCTAAATTGTTAAGAGCATCTTTTATGAACTTTTCACAAATAAATTTCAATTGGCGATCAACTTCTTTGCGAGAATGCAATAAATGTTCTTTAATTTGAGGCGTTCCATCTAATACAAACTCCAAGAGAGCGTTGTGACTTCCCATTGAGAACAACTGCTTGCGCTTCAGTAGTAGACTAAAAGCGGCAGTTTTTACTTTACTAAAGTCCAAAGATGTTTCTTTTATTTTGAAATCCACTTTGAAACACACAAACAAACTTTTGACTGAGATATTTTTGATGCTGCTGCCGAAACACTTTGAATATATCACTATTTTTAAAAACTTTAATATTTTGCTGCAATTTTTCACTAAAAAAAACAATTTGTGTACCTTGTAAACAAACTTTTGACAATGAGTTGCTTTGTAAACAATAGACAGCTGCGCTAGTGAGGGTACCTGTTTAATCTGCCTTGGATAACACTAATAGAGATGCTCTTATCAATTATGAGAGTAAATCGGTGAAAAATTTTCTAAATAAAAACATTAATACAAGGAAGAACAGTAACAAACAATGGCATTACAAATGTAAAAAAATTATAGCAGACTATTTACAATGAAATAATTTGAGGAAGAATAGGTACAACAACAAGAAGAACTTTTGAATATCATCTATTTTATTGATTAATTGAAAGTCAAGTAAACGACCGCTGATTTTCATTTTTTTCGTTTGTTTTTTATTTAGTAAATCATTTGAGAACAAATAATAAATAATAAGAGATTGATAATTAATAAGCATGCATAAGGTGCCATGTATACTGCTCCCTTATCACAATAATAAATGAAATATATGTAAGTATATTTACTTAACCCATGGAAAGGAATTTTGTTCCCTAAAGAAAAAGCAGTTTCTATGGTCTTAATTACAAATGTATAATTCATTTCACTAGCATAAATTCCCATTTTTTTAAATATTCACTCTTTGTAATGAATGAAAAAAATTTGGCGAAAATAGGCTATAATAATTTTTTTACGGCACAAATTGGGCTGAAAATTCAACATAGTTGTTGATAACTATAATATCTAAAAGTTATATGTGAATGAAGGTGAAAATATAAATACCTTTTTTAAATTGTTTCGCTTTTTTTTAACATTTTCCAAATTTTCTTGTAAATGAAAAATGCGACCGTCACGCACCACCGCAGAATTTTAGAACTTGAAATCAATAACAACTGTGTTGAATGGCAAGACATAATATTCAGCCCAATTGGTGCCGCGTTGAATGTGAGCAGTAATATTTTCTTGCTTCCAAGTTTTGTTGGAACATTGATTTTTAGCTCTTAACATAAATATTGCGTTAAATTCATAAAAAGTTAAAAAATTCAAGTTTTAATGGACACCCTAAATTTCCGTTTTAGGACAAGCGAGAGACACTCTAATTACCAATTAAGGAGCTGACTACCACCGAAGCATTAAAAATCATTCGGCATTCATAACTTCAAAATTAAAAACTAATTTTTTTTGGCATATTGCTATATATGTATATTTAAGACGTTGGATTTCATGTATTGTTGACATATACACCAGAGAAAAAAAATTGCATTTTTTGCTTTGAATACGTTCACACAAAAATAATGTTGTTGTCGTTACTACACACTACGCTAATAAAGCGAATGAAAACACATTCACACAGAGATCGTATGATGAAATCTAATATAGTATATGTGCTGCATGTATTACCTAAATGTAAAAAGTCATTCACAAAGATTCATGAATATCGCGTCGGTATTCATGAATCATTTGTAAATACCTGTGAGCACTTAATTAAAACACATAAAAGACAATTTTAGTATTGTACGTAAGAGGAGTGTTGTCAACTATTTTTAACGAAAACGTGCCGATGGTTATTTTGAAACACAACAAAAAGCGCTAAAATAATTTCAACGATTTTTTAATACAGCTTAGAAGATGGTATGTATTGTGGCATAAGTTTATGGTTTTTAATCAAATAATTATTTTCATACTCTTGGTAAAAGCCCGAATTACTATATGAAGCCCCTGTATATTTTTCGTGTATTAACTTTAAATCTGTAATAAAAAATATTAATGAATTGTATTATTTAAAATTAATTTTTTTAATGTACGAATAAATTTTATAAACAAAAAATGAATTCAATCTCTCCTGTAGCACCGTGTAATTATTAAGTAACTTTTTATGTGTAATAATGAATATACATATATTAAGGAACTTTTTATTCAACAAAAATACATTTTATATATTAAGCACTTTAGAAAGATTTTCTTTGTAGAATCTTAATATGTCTAAAATGTTAATGTTTTTTATGGAAAATGTCCTTTTTGTCAAAAGTACCAAAATTATTGTTGAAAAAAGTTCTAACTAAAAGGCTTCAAATTAAAATCTACCAGACCTTTCAAGTAAAAATCCAAATAAATCAAAATACTGCAATAGAAAAACTAAAAGAAATACTGATACTTTAGTGTTAAAAAAACGGGTAATCTACCACAAAAACAATAAAATTGGCAACACTGTCTATATTCCAATATACTCATTTTCTGCCGAATTTGCCGAATCTGATTATCCCTTCACCAACTGCACTATACATAAAAAATTAAAAAAACAATGGAAAAATACCCGATTTTAAACATTCCCTTCATGTACAGTATATTATTATTTGTTACTGTTCTTTGCATTAAGCAATACAACAACAACAAAAATCAGTATAACGTAACCAAAAATAATTTCAGCAAACATACAAATGGACGGGCATGGCTAAATCGACTGCACTACCTATAAGTGTCCGGAATACATACTAAGTATTAAATTCATGGGGTCTTGTGTGACTAAACATTATAAAAATTGCAAACAGACTAACAAACTTATATCAATTCATCTAAGAATGCTATCCTTCACATGTAAACCATACATACACACACACATATGTAGTCATCGCTCACAACAGTATTTTATCATACATACATACTTAAGCGGCATGGCCACACATCAAACTGACGCTTCAAACTCTGCTATTCTTTGATAGTGTTAGTGAAAAAAACTCACACGTATGGTTTGATGTGAGTTTGAAGAATATCAAAACAATTCAGATTTTCACTCTCAAACTGAATTTTACCAACACATACAAGTTTGAAGCATCAGTTTGATGTGTGGCCATGACGCTTTAAACTGGATTCACCCATTGTTTCCGCACAAAATTTTTGTTCGGACAACATTTTTTACATGTAGTTTAACGTCTCTCCTGTTGAGAGAGAGAAACAATTTTTTACGAACAACTCTCAGCTTGAATGAGGCAGTTTACACTGGATTAATTTTTAGTCCGCTTAACTTTTGTTCTTTCCAAAACACACTAAATTGTATACCTATACACAGCTTTGTGCTAGTATATTTTTACACGAAGATGGACAACTAAAGACTAAAAAACACAACATAGAACCTGTGTTTTCATAATGTGTATGTATTAGTTTTGTTCTGCTAAGACTATGTCCACACGATGAATCATTTGCTGCAGAAACATTTATTAATTCCCTTTTGAAGCTGCATTCGTGTCCACACGGTTCAAACATTTGTTTTGCAGCATATGTACATATATTATATTATATGCAGAAGCGGAGAATGGCGTGCTCAAGAAATGTTTCATGTACATGAAACACCGTACCCTTTTCCACTCGTCTTTCCCCTCTCATCAACAAACACAATGTTTCTGCAGCAAATGTTTCACCGTGTGGACATAGTCTAATGCGGGGTTGAAGCGGTTTGTAAAATTATGCCAACCAAAACGATTCTCTTCACCGAAAATGCCTACAAGCTGCCATGTTATGCCAGCATAATTAATTCAGTGTAAATTGCCTCAATTGGTTTAATTTTATATTTTGCCCGGACAGTTATGTTAACTTTTTTTATTTCGATTTCCGTAAAGCCCTAAAAAAGTTACGGTTTTTTAGGTAAAACTACCCTACAAGAAATGAATGACTGAATTCAGTGTAAATTGCCTCAATTGGTTTAATTTTATATTTTGCCCGGACAGTTATGTTAACTTTTTTTATTTCGATTTCCGTAAAGCCCTAAAAAAGTTACGGTTTTTTAGGTAAAACTACCCTACAAGAAATGAATGACTGAAACTAATACACATATAACATTTTCACTAATACACTTGAACATATGACTGACATTTGTTGAATTTTTGACAATACATTTAGATTTCAATTTCAGTTTTTAATTAATATTTGTTTATTTTATTTATGCCTTATTTATGGTGGAAAATGTGCTGTAAATTAAAAAAGGAATCTATGTCATGTGAATAAATAGGATACGTAAGTATATTTTTTAAAGTTATAAATAAAAATTGATATAACAAGAAAATGTTTTTATAGATAATAGTGATTCGAAAGATATTTTCCGGGTAGTGGAAATATTCAGTAATGAATGCACACAAATCACGGAATAACTATGGCACAACAAATATGGTAAACTGAGAAGTTATTACACGGAAAAGCCAGAAATGAAGGTAAACTTAGATAATATATGTATATTCTAGGTAAATCACATTGGCTTAATATTTATTGTTTGTTTCATTTTAGGCATTTCCATCCCTTTGCACAATGCGATTTGCATCTTGCCTCATCAAAAAATGAAGGTAAAGTTATATGATATTATTGTAATTGAAACTTGGTGGATTAATTAATGGCGTTTATTTTTTTTTTTTTGTTCACTCTAGCCATTCGCATTCCTTTGCAGCACGACATAGTACGGGTAAAAGATATTTTTAAGTTTAATTTATTAGTTTGTAAGATTCTATTTATTTGTTTTAAAATTATTTATATATAAAACCCTTAATATAATTTGATAAATTGTTTTTTTATTTTCATTGAAGAATATAAACAAAACAGAAAAGAGTTGTCAGGTTTGAGTAGTCATTTGATTCTTCATTACTGAGCAATCAACTGATGCGCTATATTTTCTCTTGTCGGCAGAATTAATAATTACGACAGAGATGCAAGCTCACATGTATACAATTGTATATATCAGTTTTTTCATATTGCCCTTAAGAAAATGATAGCAAGTTTTGTATAGGCAATGAGGTATTAAGCTATCAGCACTATCAAACAAATGACTAGTCAAATGTTCGGTAGTGTTCTTGTAGGGTACCGTACGCATAGTCTGGTACAAAATTAACCCTCCGATGTTCGATGAGGCTCCTTATTTTATGACTTCCTAAAATATGGCATTCTAAGAAAAGTGAAGTAGTAAAATTAAAATTTGTAGTATATTTGTTATAAAAACAAATAATTTTAAACTACTTTCGTTAATCAAGCACAAATGGGTCTGTGCAGACCCATATGAAACTGCAGCAAATGCAATCGTCCTATATGATTGAATGAACATTCCATGCAATTACAAAGTTGCAAACCCAAATGCTCCTTGTTGTGTATACTAAAACTAAATAAATAAATAAAATTATTTCTAAAACATTATTTTTTATGGGTCTGGCCAGACCCTACTTACCGCATCATAAGGCACCGAACATCGGAGGGTTAATATGTAATAAGAAACGTATAGAATTTAACTACAATAGGCATTATTTTGCATAGTTGTAATGAAACCAAACTTTTTTTATGTATTTACTGAGAAATATGTAGTCGCAAGAGAATTTGCAGTGAAGAATTTATATTTGGGCTGTCACAAAACTGATCTATTAACACAGTTATGAATTCGCCCTGGTAAACACATTATGAAAAAAATGTTTGGGGTCTAATTATTAAAAATTAAAACTTTTTAAAAGTACCGTACAAATATAGAAATTACCTGCCAATCGTAATTACCGTACGGTTAACATCACTGTCCGGACAAAATCGAACTGAGCTGCCAATAGGTTAAATTTTTTCACACAAAGTTGAGGTGTAATTTTGTACTTGATATATTAAATTGTGTGTGAGATTAAAAATACAAACTATGAGATATTATATTATCTATTTGTTTGTTTTTATATATGCATTTTGCTAATAGCAATGCTTTATGTAATTCAATGGCCATAAGGAAAGGCAGTTTTCTTTTTTCTTTCATTATTATTATAACAAATTCTTAAACAATTATTTAAAATACGTAATATACAAATATCCAAAATATCAAGGAAACAAAGTAAAACATAAAATATCGCTGCAGTACTACAATTTTGTAAAACTAATTTTTTTATAGGCAGCTTTGTTTTTCCGAACAAATTTCTCTCAATGAGTGAATCGTGCTGCAGAAAACTCTCAGTAAAGAAAATTTAGTCCGGACAAAAATTTTGTTCTGAAAACATGGGTGAATCCGCCTTTAGTATGTATGATGATTACACACATATATATGTACATACGCACAATTTGCGGTTTTTGTTCGTACAAGCAAAGATTTTTTTTATTTCTTATTTCTTCTACTTATGCATGAATGCCATGAATACCATGTGAATACTATGGAATCTGATGGTCAGCAATGAATACGTAGCAGAGTCTCGAGCTGTTTTCAAAATTTTTAGATGTCATGAATGAAAGGGTTGATTAACTTATGTTGTCATAACAAAAGTAGTGCGAAAAAAAACAGTCAAAGCAAATGGAGAGTTAAATACAACCACGTGCATTGATGTTTTTTGGCAGTTAAATGAACGTCAAAAGCAATGAACATATGAATGAGCAATAAAAGTTAATATTCAATTTCTTTTCTCTGACATACACGACATAACGTAATTAAGTGAGATGATGAGATTGAACCTAAGATTCTCTCTTTCGGAATGATTGATTGAGAAAAAATAGGTTAGCAAAGAGTGGTGATAGAGTTGCTAAATTAAGTTCCAAGTACATAAAACACAAAGTCGTAATGAAATCAATAAATTATTGTTTTTTAGGACAGGCACAAGGAATGACACATTTCATTTATTCGACGTCGACGACGAATTTCTACAACACCGTCAAATGGGGTAATTTTTTTTATACATTAAATAGATCATAAAAACTTAATTACTCTCTTTTATTGTTCGTCATGGTGAATTTTACATACCTACTGGCGATATTGGTATTTTATAAAAAATATTATATGGTGCATTTTCGCAAAGTTTGTGACACTCTTACTTTTATTAATACACTTTATATAAAGAAATAACTAACTACAACCATGAACACAAGTGCTATCAAAATCATTTCCTTAGTGTTTTACTTCTTACTTGATGTTGCAATTACCGTTATAGTACGTTGTTTTAGTTTTATTGAGAATATATTTCAAAAAATAAATACTTCATTTTTATTTATGTATGTATCTATAAAACAAACACATCATTGAAAATTTAAATATATTAGTTTATATGACTCCATTGTAACCAACTTTGGTTGCGATTACCTCCTCCCTGTCCTTGAAATACCACTTTACTTTGACCCATATTTGGAATGAATTGTGAATTCCTAACTTGTGGCGGTGACCGGCTATTGGTGTTTATGCCGTCTTCCATACTAGTTCCAATATTTGAACGCGTATTTATATTTGTTCTTGTTTCATTGTTGATTTTAAAACTGTTATTGTATAAGTTACCTGCACCACTCATATTAAATTCTGACTGAAGAGATAGATCACCCCAAAGTTTTTGGGACTGGTGAGTCTGATCAAGAGACAGCTTGGTATCAAATGTAGCGAGGCCTGAGGAGTTTGCATGTTGTCCTCTGAAGCTTTCAAACAGGTTAGTATTTATTTTATTTTCTCTTATATTAGGTGGTGGTGGACAGTCCGGTAGATTCGAATGTTTTTTTAAGTGACATCTAAATTGTTCCTTAGATATTTGCTTTTTGTTTGTTTGGGGTGAATTTACTAAGTCCATTAAAGTATCAGATAATGCTTTTTCTGTCGGATATTGAGAAACGCGATCAAAATTTCTCTTTTGTGTCACACTAATGTGTCCATGAATTACACTTGCTTTATTAAAAGCTTTTGCTTTAGTTTCTTGTCTCCATCCCATTTTTTCGCTATATTTTAGCAAATTTTCTGTATGTTGTATAACCCTATTGAATCCAGAAATTTTTTTTTCGTCCAACAATCCGGCAAATACAATTCCTTTCAACTTTTCCATTGCAGTTTCAAGAAGATGACAATTGGCAATTGTTAAAACCTTTGCTTCAAACTCATAATTATTTCCCGAATAGCTTTTTTCCAATTTCAATGCATCAGATAATAAATCCATTATTCTTCCTCCCAAACTACCTAAATGTTCTTCGAGGGCAGTTATTAACCGAAGCACATGTATAACGTTTGAATGATTATCTCGATTTTTTGAAATAATCGATTGAGATTCATTTATGAATAAATCTTCATTTTTTTCTTTATGTAACACTTTTTTCTTTGGTGGATCACAACCTTTGAAATCATTGGAACTACGACGTTTGTGGTCCTGAAATCCGACAAACTCTTTATCTTCCATATCGTTATATTTTATTCGACTGTTAGCAATGTGTTGATTTGTAGTTTCATAAGTACGTTGACAATCCTCTTCAGCACCCAATGGTATTCCCAATTTGTGACGAATATTTATCTTTGAGTTATGCAATGCCTCTCCAAAAAGAACTTCAATTCTTTGTTTAAAATAATGAACCCACTCCGGTTGAAAATTATAAGAACGATGATCGCAACCTTCACGTTCAAGCTCTTTCTTACGCAGCTGCCAAAAATTATTCCACTCTTCTTCATACAAAGGGTGACTTTCGGGATTCTTTCTGTAATTTTCATAGGAAAATTCTATTTCATTTGCAGAAGATGCTATTTCACGTCGATAAACATCCCAAATATTTTGATTAACACCACATTCAGACCTATGTGTGGGTGTTTTTGTATTTTCATATACTGGCGATCTCGAATGAGCACGAAGCCATGCATTCGAACTCTCAGAATGTGAGTTGAATCGTCTTATTGAATCATTGAGTTGTTTATGTACAGGCGATATAGAACGACCCAATACGTGACTTTTATTCAGTTTTGCATTGTATTCTCTAAGGCGAATCACTGGATCGTGGCTCAATTGATTCAAATAAATTTTTCCTTTTGGAGCTATAGTGAATACAATATGTGCAATGTTTTCATATGCTTTATTTTCTACTAGTTCCTTTACAGAATTTTGAAGGTTTCTAATCTCTTCCTTTGATAAGACATTAGAAAATGATGGTCCCCGATTTTGAGAAGCATGCAAAAGCGCATAAGCTGCAGCTATCAAATCAGGTCTTCTAACCTCATAATCACTTGAAAAAACTGTATACGGTAAACTTCGGCTATGATGTTTTTCAATTTCTGCTGCCACTTTATAAACAATTTCGCTCATTATAGAACGAAACTCTTTATAAGACATATGTCCTATTAAAGTTTCATATTTCTTTATAGTATCAGAATAGTGCAGATCCAAATATTTTTTTTTATGCCCATACATTAAAAGATGTCGTTGCATCTTTTTGCCGTCACCAACAAATTCGCACAGTCCGCATTCGAATCTGGCATCTGTATCATTTTCATGTTTAACAATTTTAAGTACATATTCGACACCAAGGTGTCCAAGACTTTCATAAAACTCCAAATTTTCTTCAAAATTGTTTTTATCACTGCTCTGATTTAAATTTCTCTCTGGACATGTGCGAATTTTTGGCACATATTCATTAAGTGCTTCAACTTTTTTTGCTATTTTATTAGGCAGCTTTCTAATCCATGAGTCGCAATCCAAATTCCTTTCATCGTCCTTGATTGAAAATGAGAACGAATTACAAAAGCGAATGCAACAATTCTTATTAACTCTAGAATTTCTCTCATAGCACAGTGCTAACAACTCTAATTGTTTTAGTTTGTGTGTGTAACCATTTATATGAGAGTTTAGGCTTTCTATCCCGGAGCAATTCACGGAACAAATATTACAATGAAATGTTGCTTTCTTCGTCAGTATTTTATACCCAATTACAGTTTGCCAATCACCACTTACAACACTAAATAGCAATTTGGGAATATCTTCGAAAGGTAAATTAACCATTACCAACATGTCATCAGGATTTTCAATATTTTTTGCTAAAGTTGTTTCTATAATATTGTCTACTTCTATTCCTCTGTATTTATCGTGGACAATATTGGCAAATTGTTTGGCAAATATGCATTCCTTTTTAAAACTCTTCATTTGCATATTCACCTCATGCAAAGCCATTTCCCTAATCTTTTGAGGGACATGTTCCCCTCTTGCCAATTTCATGTCTACTTTTCCATAAGTATAAAATGGATGATAAAATTGTTTTACGACCGAACGCAACGCCAATAAATGATCATTTTGTATTAAATGATGTTTTATGTCCTCAAAATCAACTTGCCTATTGCAGACACCACACTGTAGTTGATGCGTTTGCAAATTGGCATGCAACATATATATCCATTTCTTCTTAGGAACAAAAACCTGCGTAAGAAAGTATTGTTCCAAACTAAAATGTGGCAAAAGATTAAGAAATTCCTCATTCGTAAGCCTTTCTAATAGCGGCCACTTTCCAAGCGTGGTCATATTTCTCAGTTCCAGTACAATTGATTTGAATAGATTTCAAATATTTGATATAACCTTTACAACAACAATATTAAATATCAACAAATCAACAGAACAATTTTTTTGTAAATAATCCAAAAGCAAATGTACTCGTTTTTTGTTTAAAATACTAAAAATGTAAAAAAGAAACAAATACACATAATTATTTCAAGGCTCATAGTAATGCAAATGAAAGCAAAATATATTATTTAGGGAATATTTTCCAAGTTTACATAAACTTACTGCCTTATTCATAAAAAATAAGACTGCTTTATAAAGAGTTTATAAAACAAATTTTGTATGGGAATCTGGTTTATAAAAATTTTATAAAGCAAAATTACTTTTTATGAATAAAGCCCTTAAGCTTTAAAAGTAAATAAGTACGTCCACGAACATAAAAAATATATGATTCTCGTTCTAAATATACACTTATATATGTACATACATATATTGCTTCTATTGATCCAAATCCATGCAAATTATGCATATGTATGTATAATTTGCTTTTTGATTACACAATCAAAACAGAATTGTCTCAATGGTTGTTTCTTTGATTGTCTTACATCTGTATTGCACGAAATGGTATATAACCACAGATACGAATTGTTCGTATACAAATTCTCAATAATCTCAAATATTTTTAGTCTTGAAACTACAATTAAAAAGCTAATTCGAATTTTTATTATCACAAATATGCGGTATCGTTCAAAATTTTACAAAAAAATATATAAAATGAGCTGATGAGTATAAAAAATAAACAAAACGGGTAAGCTTAGTTTGAAATTTAAATAATAAGACAATAATTTTTTTTTAACTTTGAATTTAGATAATCGATTTAGTAAAAATAGATTATTTATTAACTTCCTAGCTCTATGTATGGTAGCTGCATTAATTGCTGGATATCAATATATGAGGAATAAATAAAAATCAAGAAATAAATTTTATTTTTTGAGAAATAAAAATAAATAAAAAACAACTATTTATTGAGAAGTATTCAACACCAATAGAAACAAAATATGCCTACTGGTGGTCAAGCGAATTGCAAATCTTTCGAAACTCTAAGCACAACGTTTCAACAAAATCGAAAAGCGGTCAAAACAATGGATAATTTACTATCTTATAAAAAAGGTAATGCTTCATTCTGATTTAAATGCAAAAGTTCCAAAAGGGAACCTTTTTCCTATTCACTAAAAAAAGAAACCCGAGGACTCCTTTGAACAGAGTTTGGTCCATTCTGAACAAATTCAATGGGAACTACTTCTCTAAAGGTATACGTTTTATTGTAAATAATAACCGGTCAATTTCCGGTTCTACTGAAATTGTTAATTTTCTTGCTGACACTTGTTCAAAACAATTGAGTAATGATAATTCCAGCAACGACTTCAGGCATTGTAAATAGACAACCAACATCATAACCAACTACGATTTGCCACAATCATAAAAAAATTTTAGAAGAACCTATCTCATTCCGCGAAATAAAATCAATACTATCTACTTTAAAAGGCAAAACTCCTGGCGCTGGTAAAATATTCTACCCAATCTTAAAACAAATCCCTTAATCTTTTATTTTGTATTAGATTCAGCATTATAACATAGTGTTCTCCCTCGGCATTATCCCGTAAAGTTGGAAGATCATCTCATTCTTAAACCTAAATAGAACAAATCATCCAAGGACAGTTACCGAGCTATCTCATTAATCTCATGCATTCCTATTAGCTTCGAAAATATTATTGCCCCAAGAAAAACGTGGTTTCTCTTCAAGAGTAAGCTTTTAAGCCCAAATCGGATTTCCTTTAAGGACAAAAGGGGCACGTCGATTGCTCCAATTTTTCTGCACCACATAGCTAACACCGCTCATTCCCACCACAACCATATATCTACCACACCAATTGATTTTGGAAAGACATTCGACCGTATTGGTATACACTCTGTCACAGTCCAGTTCAGAGAATAGAAATTGGGCCAGGTCCTAAATTATAGTCGTTCCTTCCTCATCAATAGAAAAATATTTGTTAAAATTAACAATTACTCAGTAACCATGCCACAAGGACCACCACTATCAGTAGAAGTGCTTCATGTCGCTATGACTCAAATTAACACAATTATTCCTAATGAATTTTTCTTCAAACAGTAAATGCCTGCGGATGATCTTTACCTTATATGCAAACACAACAACAATTCTAACCAACAAAACGATTTTGATTCCTTAATTACACCGTTGAAAAACTCAGAATCTCGTCACAAAATACAAATGATGAAGAGGAATTTAGTTGAATTCAGGCTCTCACGACATTTCAGAATCCACAAGATTCTCAAAATTGGATAATCAAAATTGGAGTAATGAAAAAGTTTGAATAATCAATGGACTTCAAATATTGCATAAGTGCACCCACTATGAAAAACATAAAGAATTATTTACTTTTGGCAGCAGTGTACATATCTCCATCTTACAGTCCAGAGATGGGCATAATGCACTATATTTTGAGTGCACTAACAATTTCACTACCAGTATTTACTTAGTGGTAGTGCAATTTTTTGGTTCACTACCACTAAATGGTTATTGGTAGTGAAACATCAAATTGCACTACCACTAACCAGTTAGTGGTTTTTAAAAAATATTGCACTACCACTAAATTTTAGTGGTAGTGATATTTTAATAGCACTATCACTAAATTTAGTGGTATTTAAAAAAAATTGCACTAACACTAAATTTTAGTGGTAGTGATATTTTAATAGCACTGTCACTAAATTTAGTGGTACATACTTAAAAAAAATGCACTAACACTAAATTTGTGTGGCCATGCCGCTTTACACCTAAATAGGAAAATATTGAAATGAACTCAAAAACGGTAAATTTTTTTTCTTATTTAAAAGCACGCCTTACCAAAACAAAAACAATATGTTTAAAAATAAACATCTATTACATTGTAATATTACCATAGTGATGTTAAGGTGCAGCGGTGGAGCTGTTCTTCGCTACTCATTTCAGTTAAGCTCATGCTATAATTCAGCGACAAACAACTGATATTATACTTTCATATATATAGTGGTTTTTTTTAGTTGCATTAAAATTTAGTGGTAGTGCAATTTCTTTTAAATACCACTAAAATTTAGTGGTAGTGCAATTTTTTTTAAATACCACTAAAATTTAGTGGTAGTGCAATTTTTTTTTAAATACCACTAAATGGGTAGTGGTAGTGCATTTTTTTTTAAATACCACTAAATGCTTAGTGGTAGTGCAATTTGATGTTTCACTACCACTAACCATTTAGTGGTAGTGAAATTTTAATAGCACTACCACTAATTATTTAATTTTTAGTGCACTAAAAATCTAGTGCAATATGCCCATCCCTGTTACAGTCAAGCTGAACTTTGTGAACATATCAGGTAATTATTAAAGAATTTACTGAATATAGCTGAGTGATAATAATAACAGAAGATTTTAACATATCGATTTGGCGATCTATCGGTTTAAATTTGCACCACAGGTTATTTCGAATCTGGCAATACTTGCCATTCTATTCTGTCACAAAATTCAATATATTATCTCCGCTGAACGAAAAGAATCGATTTACGCTTGAGCAATGTTGTAATTTATTGGAAATTTATTTCCAAAACAAAGACAACTTGTCCGAAATCGATTTTGCCAAAAACCAATATTTTCGGATGAAGCTCATTATCATTTTGATGACTACGTTACTAAGCAAAATTGCCATATTTGGAGTTCAGAAAACCCACACGTAGAATTACGGAACCCAATGCACCCATTACGTGTGTGTTTTGCGCGGCTTGTGGCGCGGAGGCATCACTGGTCCTTATTTCTTTGAAAATGAGGACGGCGCAACCAATACGGTCAGTGGAGACACATATCGCAGCACCCATTTTTTTTTTTTGTGGTCGCTCTTCATAGTTTTGATGTGAACAGGATGGTGCAACTTGCCACACATCTCATACCACAATTTATTGCGTCAAACGTTTGAAATCCGTTTAATTAGTCGAAATGGTGATAGATACCAATTTCTGTGGGGCGTCGTTAAAGACAAGTGTGGTACTGTCAGGCCAGCCGCGGCAGGCATACGTATGAATGAATAAATATTCCAACCCTAACGGGAACAATTCTACTTCACAACAAAAATAATATTAACTAGTTTATTTTCTCAGCGTAAATATACGCGTATGAATGTAGTAAAACAAAAAACATGTAACACTCAAAAATGACTTGCGTACTCATCGCTCTCAGTAATGTGTATATGGGCATTTCCAGAAAAAAGTCCACCTTGATCGAAAAATTAAAAGTTAACAAACAGATTTTTTCCTAATGTATTATAAAAGAGAAACTTCTAAAATAAATTAAATTTAGGAGCTCAAAGCTTTCTTTTGTTGGGATGGTGAAATACTGAGCTACAAGTTTGAAGTTCCCGTTTTTGTAAGTGTTTCTTAACTTCAAGGGCATTTCCTCTTTATAATTAACATTCCTAAAAGCAATTTCATAACAATACTCTTAATGCAAAACTGTTGCTACAAACATATTTAATCATAAAACAAATGCAAAAAATAAATTTAGTATTTTGTAGTTTTTATATAATTTTCTAATATTTATGTCTTTTTCGCATTTTTTTAACATAATAAAATAAAGTGGAAATTTTAGTAATGTAACGCCAGTAACGTAACGCCAGACCAATTTTCATAAAAGAAAAAAAAGGAAAAAAGATTTGTTCAATTTATAACTTGGAAAATAAATGTATATTGGTCCAAAACCTATAAAAAAAAATTTGATTAAAAATACTTCCCCAATTCGCAGAGTTCAACAATTTTGTTATCAAAGTCAAATTGCACTTCCGTTTTTTGTAACGTAACGCCAGGTCACTTTTTGGAGTATATCTTGAAATTCTTAGGCTCAACTATTTCCATTTTTTGGCTGAATATAGAGCTATCCAATCTCTTCTCGAATGTGAGAAAAATACTTTTTTAAATTATGGTTTTTAAAGTTTTTTTCAACATATCGTCGTACAAAAGTAACGTAACGCCAAAATGGAAATGCCCATATACGGATCGGTTTTATCAAGTTGAATGTATATAATAACAGAACTTAATATGAAATAATAACAGCTCTTAATATGAAAATGTTCGCGAACAAAAAACTCGACAGCGAATGTTCATGGTAAAAAAAATTTTTATTTAATATGTAGATGAACAAGGATATTCTGGCAAAGTTGAATGTACGTGTGTGACAGTATTTGCTTTACGTACAGCATGCATGTGGAAATGAAGAAAATACGAATACGTGTGTGTTACCTTACTTTGTAAAATTGCGGACATTTTGGTTTTGGTATTTTGCTTAAATATCGAATGCGGTCGCAGGGTTTAATACATTAAAAAGATTCAACGTCCACTGGTAATAGGACAACTCTATACTATTATATATACTAAAATTAATATTATATTTTAAAATATAATAAATAAATAAGCCTATGTTCTTGTTAAGCACCGGGAGCAAGGGCGAAAATCTAAATTAACATTTTATATGTATTATTATAGATAACAAAATATTGTAAGTAAGTTACTGTTTCGATTTTGTTTTTTTTTAGGATATTACTTTCTAGTCCTAAATTTTACTATTTTCTGTAATTCATTTTACTTGTATTGTTCTTTCATAAAGGCTCAATAAATTATTACATTACATTACATTACATTAGACTCCTTGATAACGGTACTTTATTTTAAGTTTGCTTTTGGATACATGATCCCAAAATATTTAAGTTTAGTATCCTTTTAGTTCAGTGACCACGTGTTTTGGTTGGAAAAAAATAGAAACGCTGCGGAAACTTTTAATATTTCCGCTTTAAATTAATAAAATATTATTATAAATTGTATTACAGGATGTTAATTTCCCAACAGGCTATAGGTTCAAATCTGCGAAACTGCAAATTATTTTTTATTTTATTTTTATTATTAATAAATGATTTATTAATAATAAAAATAAAATAAAAAATAATTTGCAGTTTCGCAGATTTGAACCTATAGCCTGTTGGGAAATTAACATCCTGTAATACAATTTATATAAACAAAAGGTTCACTATCAAAATAGAAATCCATACATTAATTTAAAACGTTGCGAGGGCACGCGCACTTGTTTACATGTTCATTGTAAATTGACAACTAGATTCAATTACTTGAACATAAATAACAAAAGAAGCTTTAGTTATCAGCAGCCGATGGCTCTGGAAAAAGCGAAAGAAATACATGGAATATTGGAAATATTAATTGTCAGGGTTGGGGAATTTCGTACTAACCAAAAATGTAATAACTTAATAATATGAATGTGATAACTTCTCATATTCAATTTTCGTTAAAATATTGGTTAAATAGTTGATATTCCTACTAACTAGCACCACTTGCAAAAGTGGAAAAATTGAACAAAGAACGCTGATGAGATGGCGTAGCGGCCTCGAAATCAGTACTGATCCGTTCTGCTGGTTTAATGACTATGAAAAATATTCTAAATATTCCATTCTCAAAAAAAAAAATTAATAAATAGAATGCAATCACGTTCATTTATTAATAATAAAAATAAAATAAAAAATAATTTGCAGTTTCGCAGATTTGAACCTATAGCCTGTTGGGAAATTAACATCCTGTAATACAATTTATATAAAAAAAAGGTTCACTATTAAAATAGAAATCCATACATTAATTTAAAACGTTGCGAGGGCACGCGCACTTGTTTACATGTTCATTGTAAATTGACAACTAGATTCAATTACTTGAACATAAATAACAAAAGAAGCTTTAGTTATCAGCAGCCGATGGCTCTGGAAAAAGCGAAAGAAATACATGGAATATTGGAAATATTAATTGTCAGGGTTGGGGAATTTCGTACTAACCAAAAATGTAATAACTTAATAATATGAATGTGATAACTTCTCATATTCAATTTTCGTTAAAATATTGGTTAAATAGTTGATATTCCTACTAACTAGCACCACTTACAAAAGTGGAAAAATTGAACAAAGAACGCTGATGAGATGGCGTAGCGGCCTCGAAATCAGTACTGATCCGTTCTGCTGGTTTAATGACTATGAAAAATATTCTAAATATTCCATTCTCAAAAAAAAAAAATTAATAAATAGAATGCAATCACGTTCATTTATTAATAATAAAAATAAAATAAAAAATAATTTGCAGTTTCGCAGATTTGAACCTATAGCCTGTTGGGAAATTAACATCCTGTAATACAATTTATATAAACAAAAGGTTCACTATTAAAATAGAAATCCATACATTAATTTAAAACGTTGCGAGGGCACGCCCACTTGTTTACATGTTCATTGTAAATTGACAACTAGATTCAATTACTTGAACATAAATAACAAAACAAGCTTTAGTTATCAGCAGCCGATGGCTCTGGAAAAAGCGAAAGAAATACATGGAATATTGGAAATATTAATTGTCAGGGTTGGGGAATTTCGTACTAACCAAAAATGTATTAACTTAATAATATGAATGTGATAACTTCTCATATTCAATTTTCGTTAAAATATTGGTTAAATAGTTGATATTCCTACTAACTAGCACCACTTGCAAAAGTGGAAAAATTGAACAAAGAACGCTGATGAGATGGCGTAGCGGCCTCGAAATCAGTACTGATCCGTTCTGCTGGTTTAATGACTATGAAAAATATTCTAAATATTCCATTCTCAAAAAAAAAAAATTAATAAATAGAATGCAATCACGTTCATTTATTAATAATAAAAATAAAATAAAAAATAATTTGCAGTTTCGCAGATTTGAACCTATAGCCTGTTGGGAAATTAACATCCTGTAATACAATTTATATAAACAAAAGGTTCACTATTAAAATAGAAATCCATACAAAAATATTATTATTTAAAAAGTGTTTGATGCTTTGTGAGAATGGTACGTAAAAAAAGTGAAACTGCTGTAAATCTTTTCATATTTTGTTAATATCTGATTCAAGATGGGTCGTGGTACAAATTGTACAGTTCCGGAAAGGGAAATTATAAAAAATTTAAAAAATGATGGCTTTTCCGTTTCTCAGATTGCCGATTTCATGAACGGCTCTAAAAAAAAAAGGTGTTTTCTGCGGTTAATTTAAAACCTACGAAGGAAAAACGAGGACAAAAGTGCGCAACATCAAAAAAGTTTGACCAATTGCTCATACGAGAGTAAAAAAAATCCATTTTTATCCTTAGAAGACCCGAAAAATACCTTAAAAGCACCAGTAAGCAGTCGAACAATCCGAAATATATTGATATCTGCGGGTTTGAAGGCATATGGTGCAGGGAAAGTACCATACCTTAGCCAAAAAAACTAAACTGTAGGTTAACGTTTGTAAGGAAATACGTATTGCGCAGAAATTGGAAAAACGTATTATGGACTGATGATACAAAGGTTAATTTGTTTGGGTCTGATGGTAAGGTGCATGTAAGACGCCCTAAAAACACTGCCTACGATCCAAAGCACACGTTTAAGACTGTTAAGCGTGGGGGTGGGACTTAAATGCTTTGGGGATGCTTTGCATCGTCAGGCGTTGGTCCGTTATTCTGGGTAAAGGATAAAATGTGCGCTGTCGACTACACAAACATTTTGCAGGTCATTCTTCCATACGCCGAGTAAGAAATGCCATCACAGTCCCCGGACTTAAACCCCATTGAGCACCTTTGGGGCATTCTGAAAAAGAAAATTACTGACTATAAGCCAAGAAATAAAGCAGACTTGTAGGAGAAAGTCCAGGTCGAATGGTACAATATAGACCCAATAGTTTGTGCCAGGTTGGTAGACTAAATGGACCAGCATTGTACTGAAGTGCCTATAAACACGGGTGGAACAACCAAATATTAATTTAAATTTAATTTCAAGATTGTATTTATTGTTTTAAAGAAAAAAGTTTAACTTAATTAGTTTTAAGTTTGTTGTTTCTATTATTTTTTCCAAGGGCAATGAAATGAATGCCTCATATGTTTTGTTACATAATATATATATATATATATATGTATCTATATATATATATATATATATATATATATATATATATATAGACACATATATATATATATATATAGATACATATATATATATATATATATATATATATATATATAGATACATATATATATATATATATATATATATATATATAGATACATATATATATATATATATATATATATATAGATACATATATATATATATATATATATATAGATACATATATATATATATATATATATATAGATACATATATATATATATATATATATATATATATATATATATAGATACATATATATATATATATATATATATATATAGATACATATATATGTATATATATATATATATATATATATATATATATATATATATATATAGATACATATATATATATATATATATATATATATATATATATATATATATATATATATATAGATACATATATATATATATATAGATACATATATATATATATATATATATATATATATATATATATATAGATACATATATATATATATATATATATATATATATACATATATATAGATACATATATATATATATATATATATATACATATATATAGATACATATATATATATATATATATACATATATATATATATATATATATATATATATATATAGATACATATATATATATATATATATATATATATATATACATATATATATATATATATATATATATATACATATATATATATATATATATATATATATATATATATATATATATATATATATACATATATATATATATATACATATATATATATATATATATATATATATATATATATATATATATATATACATATATATATATATATATATATATATATATATATACATATATATATATATATATATATATCTATATATATCTATATATATATACATATACATATATATATATATATATATATATATATATATATATATACATATACATATATATATATATATATATATATATATATATATACATATACATATATATATATATATATATATATACATATACATATATATATATATATATATACATATACATATATATATATATATATATATATATATATATATATACCCGCAAGGGTATCTTCTTATGAGGATAACGGGATTGACGACCCCGCGGACCCTGAGTTATCACAGGTCTGAGGGAATTCTAGATAGAAACCCTTAAAAGACTTGTGATTCCACACCGCTGAAAAGCATTAAGACCAAGTCCAGTACGGTCTTAATTATGGCATATCTGGACATACGAGATTGAATTTTTAGAACCCTGGGCTGGTGGTTGTGGTATTCTGGGACCTGAGTATGTAGGGGTGAAATTTTACAGAAATGGCTCTCAGGCTAATGCCACAACTGCCTCCGTCCTATTAAAACTTGGCAAGTCTCAAAGTACGTTTGAAGTTCGTCATCATTAAGTTGATGGTGCAGGTTCGGATGTTCTTCCCCGGTTAGCACGGATCTGGCTCTGGCGAGAAGATCCATAAGACCTTTTCGTCAACCCTCGCATGGACCTCACTGCTTGCAAAGGGACCCATGGGATCTTAACGTGACTGCACATCGAACGGATATAGCGGCTTTGAGTTTGGACCCACTAGAATGAACACAATTAATATAAATAAAAATAGAGGTAATGGACATGATGGGTTAAACGTGGTAGACAGCGAGAACCCATTTGTGAGGAAGTCGGTGATCATGAGATCACCCCCTTCAGGAGTTAGAAGTGGAGATAATCTCTTTTCCAATAGCGTTGCTAATAGTAGTGAGGTAAGCAGCAGTAGTTTGGGGAAATTAGGAGATAAGATCTCGAAGTTGTTAGACTTCTTAAAGTCGCGTTCGAACGTGCATAAAGATATTGTGACGATGTCGCGGGAGATACAGGCGTTGTATATGCAAGTAGCGGATGAGCTGAGCAGCAGACCTGTTAGTGACAAGAAGTCACAAATTCATAAGGGGACGCAGACGGAAGAACCGTCAAGGCCAACCTTTGTGCTAAACGCAACCCCAAAGCGCAAAAGAGATCTAAGCACTCTTAGCCCAAAGGGGAACAAATCTAAGAAGAAGAAGGGTGTAACCCCCAATAGGAATAGCGGGAATCATACACCCAGTGAGGCAGGCAGAAGTACGGCTGGGAAACCAGGCGTGAATGCTAAAGATCCTGGCTGGGTTAAGGTCCATACCAGAGTTAGAAGTAGGAAGAAGATAGTAAGACCAGATGCTTTGGTAATTAAAACGTGCGGGGATGCTTCCTATGCTGATATCCTCAGACAAGTGAAGAAAGACCCAAAGTTGAATGATCTGGGCCAAAGTGTGAGGAACATTAGGAAGACTGGTAAGGGTGAATTGTTGTTGGAGTTGAATAAACCCGCGCACCAGGATACAAGTGAATTCAGGGCGACAGTAGAATCGGTACTAGGTCAGGTCGCCGAAGTAAGGGCAATATCCCATGAGGTTAGAGTCGAGATTAGGGATATAGATGAGGTAACCTCTAAGGAGGACGTTTATGAAGCCCTCATAAAAGCATCCGACGATTTGAAATCTCTGCAGCCTGCTGCAATTAAATCGTTGAGGAGAGCGTATGGAGGAACGCAAACTGCCACCATTGGCGTAAGTGCTGCCATAGCTAGCCGTCTTGTGCAGATGGCGAAGATACGCATTGGTTGGGTCGTCTGCCGAATACGCGAAAAGGCAACGCCGATAAGGTGCTTTAGATGCCTAGATTATGGACATAGGGCCGCAAATTGTAAGGGGAAGGACCTTTCTAATAATTGCTTACGGTGTGGCGAAACCGGCCACAAAATTGGAACGTGCTCCAAAAAACCGTCGTGTTTGCTTTGTAGGAATGCAACAGACACCGCTAGTGATCATGTCACCGGAGGTGTAGTTTGTCCGTACTACAAAAAGGCGCTACAGAAACTTAAGGTTTAAAACCAAACTTAAGACATCAAAATGCGTATATTACAGTTAAATCTCAACCATTGCCAGGCAGCACAAGAGCTTCTTAAGCAAAGCGTTCGAGATTTAAATGTAGACGTCGCTGTGCTGAGTGAGCCATATAGGACCATGGGATCTGTAAATTGGGTTTCTGATAACACGGATACATCGGCGATATGGAACACCAGCACCTTAACACTACGGGATAGAATAACATCACAATGTGGGTATGCCCGAGCCACTATCTCTGGTATCACATTGTACAGCTGCTATATTCCCCCTAGGTATTCTATAGAGGACTTTCGAAGCATAGTTGATAATATAGTAACAGATGCAGCCACCAAGAACCCAGTCATAATAGCAGGTGACTTTAATGCGTGGGCTGTTGAATGGGGCTGCCCCTTGACGAATGCAAGAGGTAGAGTGCTCTTGGAAGCCTTTTCTGCATTGAGCGTTGTACTCATGAATAATGGGGTTGAACAAACTTTCAGACGAGGTGATGCTGGTTCGGTAATTGACATTACGTTTGCCAGTAGCAGCATCACAAGCCAGGTGAACTGGAGAATATCTGACATTTATACTCATAGCGATCATAGCGCTATAATCATAGATGTACAAGACGAACAGCACCATGTGGCTGTACAAGCACGAGACTTGACAGGCTGGAAGATAAATACCTTTGATAAGGATATCTTCGCAGCTTGTATGGAGAACATGCAACTGAATGGTTCGGCTGAAGATATGGCAGAACAATTAGTGAGCCATATCACGAGTGCGTGCAATGTGAGCATGACGAAGCGTAAAAGGTCACCAAATAAGCCTCCAGTTTACTGGTGGAATGGTGAAATTGCTAGGTTGCGTTCGGAGTGCATAACCTCCCGAAGGCAGTATACAAGGACGCGAGGTAGTCTAGAGAACAGTGTACACCATCAAATATATAAGGATAAAAGGAAAGCGTTGAAGATTGCAATACGTAGGAGTAAGCGCAGTTGTTTCCTTAATATATGTGAGGAATTAGATGGTAATCCTTGGGGCCTTGCATATAAACTGGTAACCAAGAGACTTAAATGTCTTGGTCCATCGCCGCCAAGAGAGGAGCCTATTCTCAGGGGAATTGTAGATCATCTCTTTCCCCAACAGGAAATTCCTACGTGGCAAAACAGCTATTCGGCTGCATTTTCCGATATTCCTCCGGTTACGATTTCCGAGATAGAAGGCGCTGTCTCGAAATTTAAAGACAATAAGGCGCCAGGCTTAGATTGTATTCCAAATATGGTGCTAAAAGAAGCTGTCAAACTCCACCCTGAGTACTTCTTGAAGGTAATAAGCGCATGCTTGAGCCAGGGAATTTTTCCAACAATGTGGAAAAGACAAAAGCTGGTACTGTTACCCAAGGATAATAAGCCGCTAGACGACCCCTCCTCTTATCGTCCACTGTGTATGATAGATACGAGTGGGAAACTGCTAGAAAGTATAATCTGTAGAAGATTGGAAGGCTGTGTTGAAGCTAAGAATGGTTTATCAAATAACCAATATGGCTTCAGGAAAGCAAGATCAACAGTGGATGCTATCAAGGTTGTAGTAGAAACTGCTGCTAGGGCTATCCAAGGGGAGCGGTGGAGAAATGGAACTAAGGAGTATTGTGTAGTCGTAACCCTAGACGTAAAGAACGCCTTCAACACGGCAAACTGGGGACGTATTGTTGAAGCCTTAGCAAGATTAGACATCCCAGGGTATTTACTGGCAATTATACAGGATTATTTCCGAAATAGAGAGCTAGTTTATGACACCGATAAAGGTACTAGGAGACGCCAGATAATTGGCGGTGTGCCTCAAGGATCAGTACTTGGCCCACTACTGTGGAACGTCATGTACGATGGAGTATTGAGGTTAAATCTACCTGAGAAGGCAAAGATAGTTGGATTCGCAGACGACATAGCGTTAGTATGTGAAGCGAAAGAGTTGCTAGAGGCGGAAACCATTGCAAATGCCAGTATTCAGATCGTTAGGTCTTGGCTCAGGTCAATGGGTCTAGCTCTAGCTGACCATAAAACAGAGGCGGTTCTGATTAGTAGTCGGAAACGTAGGGAAACCATTAGGCTTAATATTGGTACGTGTAGCATAGAATCCAGGGAATGTCTAAAATACCTTGGAGTCATGATTGACACACGTCTATCTTTTCATGAGCACTTTAAGTATATAGGTGCCAGAGCATCGAAGACCTGCTCAGCTTTATCCCGGATCATGCCAAATACGAGAGGTCCGAAATATCTGCAGAGGAAATTGATCTCTAGTGTAGTTAAAAACATTATCCTGTATGCATCCCCTATATGGTCAGGTTCACTGAGATATCCTACGTATGTGAATCTGATATCCCCTGTGTATAGGCTGGCCGCCCTGCGAGTATGTAGCGCATTCCGAACTGTGTCCGACGAGGCAGCTTTTGTCATCGCCGGTATGATGCCCATCGAATTAGAGGCGATATCGGACAGTACAAATGGTGTGACAGATTTGTGCCTACGTAAGTGGCAGGCACGATGGACAGCGACTGATAAGGGAAGATGGACTTACTCACTGATACCTGACATCAGTACATGGTTATCAAGAAAGCACGGTGACTTGAACTACTATATTACACAGTTTTTGACTGGACATGGTTGCTTCAGGTCGTACTTGTACCGTTTCGGACATGACA
>OX637532.1:69184999-69194999 GCA_951800035.1 Linnaemya tessellans
GCTCAAGGTACCCTGCAATAATCAGACGCAGACAGGGGTTATGGTAAGACCATCTCCCCCTGTCCCTGCAGGTGCGACCCCGAAGCGTAGGAGAGATGAAAGTACTCTTAGGCCAAAGGGGAATAGGGCTAAGAAGAAGAGGAAGGATGCAGTAGATGCTATCAGGAGTAGTGAAGGTAGCTGTGTGGGATCGGCGGCAGCGAATGGTGCTGCTTTGCCGAACCCAGGCACTAAGGAACCTGGGTGGATAAAGGTCCGTCCCAGGGAAGCGAATAGAAATAGGATTAGGAGAAAGCAGGGGTCACGTTCGGATGCCCTGGTTATTAAAACATGTGGGAACGCTTCCTATGCTGAGATTCTCAGGCAAGTGAAGAAGGACCCTAAATTTAGTAATCTGGGGGAGAATGTGAAGGGCATTCGGAAGACTGGGAAGGGTGAGCTGCTACTGGAGCTCACTAAACCCGCTCACCAGAATATAGGTGTGGTCAGGTCGGATGTGGAAGCGGTACTGGGTGGGACTGCCGAAGTACGGGCACTATCCCTAGAGGTTAGGATTGAAATTAGGGACATAGATGAGGTGACTTCCAAAGGAGGACATCTATGACGCCATAGTTAGTAAATCCAACGATTTTAAGGTACTGCAGTTGACTGCAATTAAATCACTGAGGAGAGCGTATGGGGGAACACAAACTGCCACGATTGGCCTGAGTGCTCCTCTAGCTAGACGTCTTCTAGAGATGTCCAAGATACGCATCGGCTGGGTCGTGTGTCGAATACGGGAAAAGATAGCACCGAAGAGGTGCTACAACTGTCTCGATTTTGGACATAGGGCGACGAATTGTAGCGGCCAGGATCTATCCGGAAATTGCTTGCGTTGTGGGGAAGCTGGCCACAAGATTGCAACATGTTCCAACAGGCCTTCGTGCATGGTCTGTAGAAAGGGTGGAAGTACTAATGGTGACCATGTCACCGGATGCGTAGTTTTCCCGTACTACAAGAGGGCGCTACAAAAGCTTTGAGGTTAAACACTACTTAATAATCAGGATGCGCATATTACAGCTAAATCTCAATCATTGCCAAGCAGCACAGGAGTTGCTTAGGCAAACCGTACGAGACTTAAAGGTAGACGTTGCTGTACTCAGCGAGCCATATAAGAAGATTGTATCTGCAAATTGGGTTACTGATGATACAGATACAGCAGCTATATGGACTACCGGTTCTTTGATATTGAGGGAGAGGTTATCACCGCAATGTGGGTACACGCGGGCCACTGTTTCCGGCATATGTTTGTACAGCTGTTATGTTCCTCCTAGGTATTCTATTGATGACTTTCGTGTTATTATAGACAACATAGTGATGGACGCTGCAGCCAGGAGTCCTGTTATAATAGCAGGGGATTTCAACGCGTGGGCTGTTGAATGGGGCTGCCCCTTGACAAATGCAAGGGGAAGGATGCTATTAGAGGCCCTTTCTGCGCTAAATGTTGTGCTCTTGAATTCTGGAGATGAGGAAACATTTAGAGGAGGAAATGGTGGTTCAATTATTGATATTACGTTTGCCAGCGATACCATTATAAACCGTGTAAACTGGAGAGTATCTGATGTTTATACTCACAGCGATCACAGTGCCATAATTATGGATATACAGGATGATATACGGCATGTGACTCCCCGTGCACAAGGTTTGTCGGGATGGAAAGTGAATACCTTTGATAAGGATATTTTTGCCATCTGTATGGAAGGTATGGAATTAAATGATTCAGCTGAGGATATGGCAGAACAATTGGTAAACCATATCACGCGGTCGTGCGATGCATCTATGGTGAGGCGGAAAGGATCCGTAAAGGGGTCACCGGTTTATTGGTGGAATGATGATATTGGCGGCTTGAGGGCGGAGTGTATACGTGCCAGAAGGCAGTATACAAGAACTCGAGGTAGGTTAGAGAATAGCGTATACCAGGAGAATTACAGGAATAGGAGGAAGGCCCTAAAGGATGCAATTCGTAGGAGCAAGCGGCAGTGTTTTCTTAATATCTGTGATGAGGTGGATGATAATCCTTGGGGTCTCGCATATAAGCTGGTCACCAAAAAACTTAAATGCCTGACCCCGTTGCAACCGAGTGAGGGGCCAATCCTGGAGGAAATTGTAGACCATCTCTTTCCCCAGCAAGACGCACCACCTTGGGAGCACAACCCTCCAATTGGGACATTAAATTTTCCCCCGGTTACAATAGCTGAGATTGAGGACGTTGTCTCTAGGTTTAGAGACAAGAAGGCACCTGGACTCGACTGCATTCCAAATATAGTATTAAAGGAGGCCGTCAGGCTTTGTCCCGAGCAGTTCTTAAGAATGGTGAATACATGCTCAGGTAGGGGAATTTTTCCAACAAGATGGAAGAGGCAGAAGTTGGTATTAATACCAAAAGCCAATAAACCCCTAGATGATCCCTCATCTTATCGGCCACTGTGTATGATAGATACATGTGGGAAGTTGCTAGAGGGTGTGATCTGCCGAAGACTTGGGAATTGCGTTGATGACAGAAATGGTCTATCAGACAACCAATTTGGCTTCAGGAGGGCGAGGTCAACAGTGGATGCTATAAACGTGGTAGTAGAAACTGCTGCACGGACTATCTATGGCAGGAGTTGGAGGAATGACACAAAGGAGTACTGTGTAGTTGTGACGCTGGATGTGAAGAACGCGTTCAACACAGCGTGCTGGGTACATATTGTTGATGCTCTAACTCGATTGGACATCCCAGAATATCTGATAGGGATAGTGCAGGATTATTTCTGGTATAGAGAATTGATCTATAGTACAGATGCGGGTATAAGGAAACGTAGGATTAGTGGTGGTGTTCCCCAAGGATCGATACTTGGACCATTGTTGTGGAACGTAATGTATGATGGAGTACTAAGGTTGAGGTTACCTGAGAGAGTACAGATTGTGGGATTTGCAGACGATATAGCGCTGGTGTGTGAGGCTAAGGAATTGCTGGAGGCAGAAACCATTGCAAATGCCAGCGTACAATTAGTAAAGTCCTGGATCACTGCAATGGGATTGACACTAGCTGATCATAAAACCGAAGCGGTTTTGATTAGTAGTCGTAAGGCTAGGGAAACTATTACCCTCAATGTTGGCACCTGCTCCATAGAATCAAAGGCATTTCTGAAATATCTGGGTGTGATCATTGACACACGGCTATCTTTCCGCGAGCACTTGCGATATATAGCATCCAAAGCATCAGGGACCTGTTTGGCGCTATCTCGGATCATGCCAAACACGAGAGGGCCAAAGTATCTTCAGAGGAAACTGCTCGCTGGAGTAGTAAGGAGCATTATGCACACCCGGTATGGTCAGACTCACTTAGATATTCCACATATGTGGGGCTGGTATGCCCTGTGTATAGGCTAGCTGCTCTAAGAGTATGTAGTGCATTTCGGACAGTGTCGGACGAGGCGGCTTTTATCATTGCGGGTATGATCCCTATCGATTTAGAAATCATGAATAGGGATAACTCTGATTTATGTATGCAAAAATGGCAAGAACGGTGGTCAACCACTGAAAAGGGAAGATGGACTTATTCATTAATACCTGACATCAGATTATGGCTGACTAGGAAACATGGTGATCTGAACTATTACCTAACACAGTTCTTGTCTGAACATGGTTGCTTTAGGTCATATCTATTTCGTTTTAAGCACGACGACTCTCCGTTCTGTCCACACTGTGGTGGGAATGTGGTTGAGGATGCTGAGCATGTCGTCTTTGTCTGCTCACGATTCAGCAACTGGAGGTCGTATATATATATATATATATACTATATATATATATATATTTTTTTTTTTTTTTTATGGACGTAATGATAGCAACTATCAATAGTGGCCCCACGACAACTTCACTAGCACCACCCTGGGACAGCTTTGGCATTTCATCAGGGTGGGTAGTATTATCAGTATTATTCCTACGTCCTCCTTAGTTCCTAGGTAAGGAGGTTCGGAACTGATGCGCATATTTAATCGTCAGTAGCTAACGAATCCTAAGACGTACTAACTCTCCTACGAATCTGTGCTAATCTGCGAAGTTCTATTAGAACAAGCTGTACAAAACTACACACTCTGGTCCAATTCAATAAGGATTCCAGCATGGTCGGAATAATATATATATATATATATATATATACATATATATATATATATATATATATATATATATATATATATATATATATATAAATATATATATATATATATATATACATATATATATATATATATATATATACATATATATATATATATATATATATATATATACATATATATATATATATATATATATATATATATATATATATATATATATATATGTATATATATATTAGGGTGACAGTTAATTTCGAAAGTCTTATTTTCTTTAGTCTCATACTTTTTTTGGGTTGAGTTTTATAAAAAAATAATCCCTGTAAAATTTCAGGGCCCTAGGTGGAGGTTTAGGGGTCGCGTCGGCCCCCAAAATTACACAAAATGCGTTTTTTTAAGTAAAATCTCACTTTGATTGTTTGTAACTTCTGTTGTGTTGACTTTGTAAAAAATTGTTGTTGACTTTGTGTTTACATGACTTTGTGTTGTTCATTTATGTGTTTACAACAACTTATTCATACATCATTTGTATCTAATGCCAATATTTACTGAAATAAATTTAAAATGCTCACAATCACCTTTTAAAAAATTTAACATGAAATAAATTAACAACTTTGGTTAGAGTGCATGTTTTTATTGATTAAGTCTAAAGAACTTGGGTCAATGTTTTTTTATTACAATCTGGAAACCGATTCCGATAATCACTCACAATTTTAATAACAAATTGCTTTTGACGTTCATTTTTTGTGAACAAATCATTGAACTCCTCCATCAATTTGACCCCCCTTTCTGCACTGTCATTTACAACTTTAAGTTTGTTCATCACTTCAACCACTTTTTTATACGACTGGTCCTGATGCCATTTTGCAGGATTAAGTTTTAAAAAATTAGTATTTATTTGAAATCTTTCAAATAATGCCTTTGTTGCGACTGAGACGAACTGCTCAATTCCGCCATTGAATATTTCAGCTATTTCTCTACCATTTACATTAACCCGTTTTGTGTTCTGCTCTAGTTCACAATCGTTTTCCAAAGCTGCAACCATTTTTTGTTTTGTAGACACTGGTACGTTATTATCAAAAAATGCAAGACCAACCGCCTCAGGACTTAAGTACCACAAATGGTTCTTAAACTTTTTCAGCGCAACGAGCGATATTTCAGCATCAATATTCTTAAAATTTTCCAGTTTGCGCAAAAATACAAAATCTTGGTATGGCGCTTCAACAGCCAAAGGAGCAGAAAACCACGCTTCAACATAGACTTCAACAATAAAAATACAAATTCGACGAAGTCCATTTATTTCGAGTGTTGAGAGCTGGAACTCGTTGCGGAATAAAAATATTTTAAGACAATAAATGGCTTTTGCCATCCATCTGGCATGGTGAACAGCTCCTGGTGAGCGAAACAATAGGCTGTTTGGGTGTGACTTGTTAGGTTTTTCACCCAGAAATAGTAAAGTCAGTTCCAGAAATTCCTTATAGTCTTCCCTGGGTTGTTTTACCTTTAAGACAGTATTTACAGCATTAATAATTCGCGCAGCTGATTCGTTCACGTAATTCTTCACAAGGGGATCTAGAAGGCCATACTCAAAGTTGCTTTTATTAATTTTAGCCCAAGCATTTTTAAATTTCTCAAATAATTTAACGTTGGGACTTCCGTAGTAGCTTATTTTTTCGTCGAAAACGCATTTAAGAATTATCTCGTATATATGATGCCGGCATGGTAACCACAAAAGTGGTCTTTGCAAACTGTTTTCTATTAAGGTACAAGTACCATTGAATCGCCCAGTATTGACCGCTGTTGTGTCAAACCCTAGAGCTTTAATGTGATTTTGTAGGCCATATTCATAAATTGTATCGCACACAGCGAATGCCTGTTCTTTTCCGGTACCAGAATTCAATGCAGGTATTTGTAGAAGCTGTTCAACTTGCCCGCTCGTTATTATAATAGGCAGCCTATCAACTTTATCATTTCCCGTCAGCGCTGGCAAAAGTTTTCCATCCCAATGTAGGCAGATTGTATCCAGCTCATTTAATTTTAGCTTCTTTCTCAATGTTGAAACTCTTTCTTCGCGGATTTGTTCCCTTGCCTGGTGCAAAGACGTTCGGTTTAAAACATACTCTTCGATATTGTGGCCCAAAGATTCAGCTACTGCACTTATTATATGAACTGCATATCTGTCACTAATTTTACAGGCGTCCAATGCGGCCGCAAGTTTTGGAGTTATTATTTTATTCTTTCCTCTAAGTTTTTTGGCTGGAGGTTGACTACAACATGGTTCACATTCTGCACTTGTAAAACTATTATCCCCCTCTGAAGATTCAGATGAGAGCAATTCTGCAGTTTCATCTAGGAAAAAGGATTAAGTCTTAAGAAAATAAAAATAAAAAAAAACAATAAAATACAACGAACCAATTAATGCAATTTCATGATTACTTCGTTCCACCTGTTTCATCAAATTTTGTTTACGTTTCTCAATTTGGCGCTCTCTTCGTACTGCCTCGTAATCAATGCCATACATAAAGCCTGGGCGTCCGGGGTGCCGTTGACTTATCAAGAAAGCTCTATCTTCTTCAATAGACATCATTTGCAATGCATTGGAATGTGCCACGTCAAAAAGCTGATCCAACTTTTCTATCCACGCTTTCACTTTGTTGTTATGAAACTCAGACGTCTTTTTACAATCTTTTTGCATACTTTGCCATTCTTTGTATAATTTCTCAACCTTACTTATGCAGTGTTGTTTATCTCTGGTGGGAATGCGGGCTTTTTCCCAGAATACAAATAGTTCAGTCACAACTAAATTTGCACTTTCCCGTAAGTTCTTTTTCACTATACGTAAATTAAAAAACAAAACTTTCAACAACTCTAAATTTGATGGAAGTTTATTTCCTGTTAATGAATTTGAACAATATCCGATTAAATAAATTCGTTCACGTAAAATTGTAGAAGACATTGTCGACTTTTCACTCTCAAGTATTCACTGCAAATAAATAAAATCAAAAGGCAATTATGCTCAAGTAGCTTGTTATGTTAACGTTAAGATCAAAGAGAATGAAAAAAAAAGAGTAAGAAAAGAATGTAAAGGTTAAATAGTAAATGTATAAGAGAACTATGGTTTGTTTAAGAGCAATGATAATGAAAAGAGATTATTGAAGGCTTAGATCACAACAAGGTTATTTAAATTTATTTCAGTAAATATTGGCATTAGATGAAAATGATGTATGAATAAGTTGTTGTGAGATTTTACTTAAAAAAACGCATTTTGTGTAACTTTGGGGGGCCGACGCGACCCCTAAACCTCCACCTAGGGCCCTGAAATTTTACAGGGATTATTTTTTTATAAAACTCAACCCAAAAAAAGTATGAGACCAAAGAAAAGTAAAAAAAAAACTTGCCCATACATTTAATTGTCACCCTAATATATATATATATATATATATATATATATATATATATATATATATATATATATATGTATATATATATATTATTCCGACCATGCTGGGTATCTTCTTATGAGGATAACGGGATTGACGACCCCGCGGACCCTGAGTTATCACAGGTCTGAGGGAATTCTAGATAGAAATCCTTAAAAGACTTGTGATTCCACACCGCTGAAAAGCATTAAGACCAAGTCCAGTACGGTCTTAATTATGGCATATCTGGACATACGAGAATGAATTTTTAGAACCCTGGGCTGGTGGTTGTGGTATTCTGGGACCTGAGTATGTAGGGGTGAAATTTTACAGAAATGGCTCTCAGGCTATTGCCACAACTGCCTCCGTCCTATTAAAACTTGGCAAGTCTCAAAGTACGTTTGAAGTTCGTCATCATTAAGTTGATGGTGCAGGTTCGGATGTTCTTCCCCGGTTAGCACGGATCTGGCTCTGGCGAGAAGATCCATAAGACCTTTTCGTCAACCCTCGCATGGACCTCACTGCTTGCAAGGGGACCCATGGGATCTTAACGTGACTGCACATCGAACGGATATAGCGGCTTTGAGTTTGGACCCACTAGAATGAACACTATTAATATAAATAAAAATAGAGGTAATAGGCATGATGGGTTAAACATGGTAGACAGCGAAAACCCATTTATGAGGAAGTCGGTGATCATGAGATCACCCCCTTCAGGAGTTAGAAGTGGAGATAATCTCTTTTCCAATAGCGTTGCTAATAGTAGTGAGGTAAGCAGCAGTAGTTTGGGGAAATTAGGAGATAAGATTTCGAAGTTGTTAGACTTCTTAAAGTCGCGTTCGAACGTGCATAAAGATATTGTGACGATGTCGCGGGAGATACAGGCGTTGTATATGCAAGTAGCGGATGAGCTGAGCAGCAGACCTGTTAGTGACAAGAAGTCACAAATTCATAAGGAGACGCAGACGGAAGAACCGTCAAGGCCAACCTTTGTGCTAAACGCAACCCCAAAGCGCAAAAGAGATCCAAGCACTCTTAGCCCAAAGGGGAACAAATCTAAGAAGAAGAAGGGTGTAACCCCCAATAGGAATAGCGGAAATCATACACCCAGTGAGGCAGGCAGAAGTACGGCTGGGAAACCAGGCGTGAATGCTAAAGATCCTGGCTGGGTTAAAGTCCATACCAGAGTTAGAAGTAGAAAGAAGACAGTAAGACCAGATGCTTTGGTAATTAAAACGTGCGGGGATGCTTCCTATGCTGATATCCTCAGACAAGTGAAGAAAGACCCAAAGTTGAATAATCTGGGCCAAAATGTGAGGAACATTAGGAAGACTGGTAAGGGTGAATTGTTGTTGGAGTTGAATAAACCCGCGCACCAGGATACAAGTGAATTCAGGTCGACAGTAGAATCGGTACTAGGTCAGGTCGCCGAAGTAAGGGCAATATCCCATGAGGTTAGAGTCGAGATTAGGGATATAGATGAGGTAACCTCTAAGGAGGACGTTTATGAAGCCCTCATAAAAGCATCCGACGATTTGAAATCTCTGCAGCCTGCTGCAATTAAATCGTTGAGGAGAGCGTATGGAGGAACACAAACTGCCACCATTGGCGTAAGTGCTGCCATAGCTAGTCGTCTTGTGCAGATGGCGAAGATACGCATTGGTTGGGTCGTCTGCCGAATACGCGAAAAGGCAACGCCGATAAGGTGCTTTAGATGCCTAGATTATGGACATAGGGCCGCAAATTGTAAGGGGAAGGACCTTTCTAATAATTGCTTACGGTGTGGCGAAACCGGCCACAAAATTGGAACGTGCTCCAAAAAACCGTCGTGTTTGCTTTGTAGGAATGCAACAGACACCGCTAGTGATCATGTCACCGGAGGTGTAGTTTGTCCGTACTACAAAAAGGCGCTACAGAAACTTAAGGTTTAAAACCAAACTTAAGACATCAAAATGCGTATATTACAGTTAAATCTCAACCATTGCCAGGCAGCACAAGAGCTTCTTAAGCAAAGCGTTCGAGATTTAAATGTAGACGTCGCTGTGCTGAGTGAGCCATATAGGACCATGGGATCTGTAAATTGGGTTTCTGATAACACGGATACATCGGCGATATGGAACACCAGCACCTTAACACTACGGGATAGAATAACATCACAATGTGGGTATGCCCGAGCCACTATCTCTGGTATCACATTGTACAGCTGCTATATTCCCCCTAGGTATTCTATAGAGGACTTTCGAAGCATAGTTGATAATATAGTAACAGATGCAGCCACCAAGAACCCAGTCATAATAGCAGGTGACTTTAATGCGTGGGCTGTTGAATGGGGCTGCCCCTTGACGAATGCAAGAGGTAGAGTGCTCTTGGAAGCCTTTTCTGCATTGAGCGTTGTACTCATGAATAATGGGGTTGAACAAACTTTCAGACGAGGTGATG
>OX637532.1:69199999-69204999 GCA_951800035.1 Linnaemya tessellans
TTCAGATCGATAAAGTCAGAAGAAATCTCTCCGTTAGATTTTTTTGGAGTTACTATACTTTAGTCTTAATTTCCTTCTCAATAATCCTTTTAATTTGATACCCATATCGTGTGGTGTATAAAAAGTAGTCGTATGACCATTTTGGGACGTGTCTCAAAAAGTGTTTCTATATAGATATTTCATTATATTTTGTGTTCCCACTTCCAAAACTTCTTAAATTTGGTACCCATATCATGGGAGTGTTGCTCCCTTTTGTTCGTAAGAGGATTTATTATATTTTATGTTTCGTTCTCAAAAATCCCTTCCATTTTATACCCATATCACGTGGATGGAAAAAGGTAGTGCTCCGCTATTTTGAAGCGTCCACCATATTCTTTTTGAAATAATTTTATTATGTTTTATATTTCCTTTTCAAAAATCGCTCTCATTTGATACCCATATCATGGGGTGGATAAAAGGAATGGCCCACATCTTTGGGGTATCCGCCATTTTGGTGTCCTATGTCGATCTCCTGACTCTAAGCTAAATTTCCACCAAATTGCAACCAAATCGGTTAAGTCGTTCTTGAGTTATAAATAGTGTAACTAACACGACTTTCTTTTATATATATAGATATATATATATATATATATATATATATATTGTGAACCCTAATTTGAATTTCTTTTATTTGTTATATTAATTTCATTTATTCTATGGACATGTTTCTCATATCATTTGAATTATACTCTTTGCTTTGTTCGTCCTATGAAGAGCAGTACCATCTTGACTGCCGACGAGTAAACATGAATAATCGTTAATTGAATGTGTCGTGTTTTATTTCATGTTTATAGTTCAGAAGTGAGATAGAGGACTCCCTCGTGAGTGTAAAGTAAAACGAAAAACTGTTTTGACCACACATACAATTGCTGAAAAAGAAAACGAAGAAAAAATATTTATATATGAGTTCTCTGCATTTGCGCAGCCGTAACGAACCTACATATATATGTACGTGTAGTGAGATGAAGAAAAAAACTGAGAACAAGCATATACCACATACGTTGGATCAGATGTGAATTTGTTGTTAAGGGATGAACTGTTTGTAGTAAATAAGAAAAAAAACATTTATTTATCGTTGCTGTGTTGATTGTCGGGATTAAACGTTGAATAATTTTTTTTTTTGAGCATCAATTTTTGTGTGTCGTTTATGTACATTGAAATTATTACTAGTTTATGTGGTGGCTACGCTTTGGCAGAAATTTCATGATCATGTGCGTCGACGCAGGTGCTGTATATTGAAAACAGACAGTTTTTTGTACGGAAAAAAACATTTTTATGTGTGCGCGCCAGTATATGTGAATAGAGGGTGTTTTTAGTTGAAAAGAACGATAGTAAAAAAATTCAACAGGACTGCAATAATTGAAATATTATTTTATAACCGAAAAGAATAAGATATACGTATTGTTAAGACAGATACTTTTACCTTGCGTAGTAAAATGGTTAGAATTTCCGATTTGAAGGTCGATCAGATAAAAAGAATATTGCACGACAGAAATTTACCGAGTACGGGTAACAAAATTGAATTGGTACAGCGGTTTATTGCAGATACGGGTACCGACGAAATGGAAATGGAACGAATGGAACCAAACGTTCAAGATCAAATTGATGAATTACGAGATATGATGAGGCAGATGATGGAGACTTTTAATAGAAATATACCGGCAGCAGTGCCCAGTAATGTTCGTGAAGAGGTGGCGCCAGTGCAAAATTTAGCGCCTCACGTACCCAATTTTACTAATCATGGCTCCTATTCAGTCAAGGAAATAGCTGAGACTATTCCGGAGTTTAACCCAACTGATGATCGATCGTTAAGTGCCGAACGCTTCGTAAGCCGTGTTAATGCAGCTATGTCTGCTTACTGCTGGGAAGAGAAGAGCCTGATACTGGCGGTGTATAGCAAATTAAAAGGGTCGGCTAAGTTGTGGCTTGATAGTGCAGAGGATATGTTTTCAAACTGGCAGGAGCTATCTTCAAAGTTAATCGAAGAGTTCGGAGCGACGCTGGATGAGGCTGAAATTCACAAAAAATTATGCAGTACTCAGAGAGAACAGGATGAAAGTATTATAGATTACTGTTTCAGAATCTCAGCTCTTGGTCATAAATTTCGTCTAAGTGACCAGGCCATTATAAAGTATACTCGTGACGGGGTAAGGAATCGTGAACTACAAATCGCAACTGCGGCAATTCGATTTTCTTCCCTGAGAGAAATGCGTGAAACATTTTCCGAATATCTCCGAAATATGCCATCAAAGAGTGGCTTAACTCATACGTACGCCAACAGGACAGAGTCACAGGCCTCCGGGGTAAAGACTGAACCATTGGAACCAGTCAAGAAAAAAGATAAGTGCTATAACTGCTTTCAAGAGGGGCACTTTGCGTCAGTTTGCCCAGAGCCACAACGTCGCGCCCGATGTGTTAATTGCCAAAGGGTTCACCGTCGGAATGAACCCCAAAATTGCGGTAAAGAGACTCAAAGTGTTAGAAGCGTAGGTAAACAGGACGATATATTTGTTCGGGAGATCCGTTTGAACGGCGTAAAACTCTCCGCGTTTGTTGACACCGGAAGTCAGTGTAATATGATTCGGAAGACGGTCGCAGGCAGTGTCTCATGTGAAATGCAACCTTGTTCTCTGACAATTAAGGGAATTTGTGGGGGTTTGCGAACACTGAATTACTGTATTGAGGCAGAGCTGGAGGTTGATACCGTAAAAGTTAAGAGCGTTTTTTATATTGCTGATGATAGTTTGCTGGAGTTTGATGTCTTAATTGGTCAAAATGTTTTCATCGGAAATAAGGTAAGGGGTGTAGTTAGTAATGGACATTTTGTTTTTGAGGAGAATGAGATAATGGCTGAATCTGGGAAATTTGATATGACGATGGGCGATATTGGTTCTGAAACGAAAGTTGCTCTGGTGAAATTGATAGACCATTTTGAGGATTTGTTTGCTGAAGACTTGAGTCAGATTGGAATGACTGACATGGTCCAATTGAAAATAGAGCTAAATACGGATAAGGCGGTCTCACAGGCACCATACAGAGTCCCAGAACCGAAACGGAGAATGGTCAACGACATGATACAATACCTTTTAAAGAACGACATAATTACACCATCAGAATCAGAATATGCGAGCCCGATCGTTTTAGTGAAGAAAAAAAATGGGGACGAGCGTTTCTGTGTTGATTACCGAATGTTGAACCGCCATATGAATAAACAAATTTATCCGATGCCGAACATAGAAGAAAGATTGCAGGAGGCCATGCAATATAAGATTTTTTCAACCCTTGATTTGAGCAGTGGATATTATCAAATTCCTATCGAACCAGCTAGCAGGAAGTATACGGCTTTTGTCACAACTGATGGGATTTACGAGTTTAAAAGAATGCCATTCGGGCTTAAAACGCTCCTATTGCATTTCAGCGTTTAATGTCTAAATTGAACAGCTTGGAGCCCGGAGATATGATCCATTACATGGATGACATACTCATCGGTGCGGAAACAGATACTGAGATGATCCAAAAGCTGAAACATGTTTTCGGGATGCTGCGGAAATTTAAACTTACTTTGAACCCGCGAAAATGCGAATTTTTTAAACGGACTGTCACCTTCCTTGGTCACCAGTTAACGCCGAACGGACTGAAACCTGGCAATGTAAAAGCAAGTGCAATTGTTAATTTTAAGACACCTGAAAATATTACCGATGTGCGACGATTTCTTGGATTGAGTGGCTATTTCAGAAAATTCGTTCCTGCGTATGCAGTGATATCCGAGCCGTTACGAAGACTGTTACGTAAAGATGAACCATTGTTATGGGGCGACAACCAGCAGACAGGTTTCGACGAATTGAAAAACGCCTTGACCATGGAACCGGTACTTACACCATACGACGTCAACGCTCAGCATCAGTTACACACGGATGCAAGTTCTATCGGTGTTGCAGCGGTACTAATGCAAGAAAGACAGGGCTTATGGAAACCAGTTGCTTACTACAGTCGGTCAACAAGTTCGACGGAGAAAAATATGCATAGCTATGAGCTGGAAACTCTAGCCGTGGTGGAGGGGCTTGAACGTTTCAAGTATTACATATGCGGAAAGCCGATTAAAGTTATATCAGACTGCAGTGCCGTTAAAGCAGCCATGAGCAAGCGGGAGCTGATACCTCGAATAGCGCGTTGGTGGCTTAGGATTCAGGAATTTAATATAGAAATTGAACACCGTTCCGAACAACAGATGTCCCATGTGGACGCGCTAAGCCGCATGCCAAACGAAGGGCCGAGACCAATTGAACCGGCGACTTTACGAATTGATAAAGCCGATATTGATGAGGGTGACTGGTTGCTTAGTATGCAACTTCAAGACGAAAGATTACAGGAAATCACCAATAAAGTACTCGCACGAGATAAATGCATTTTAAAATCATTTATATTGGATCACGGGCGCCTGTGTAAACGGGGCGACAAGAGCAATCTTTGGGTAGTCCCACAATCTTTACGCTTCAGAGTCACGCAAGATGCACACGAATATTATGGACACTTGAGTGCTGATAGAACGATAGAGAAAATTCAGCAGTTAATGTGGTTTCCACGCATGCGAAACTTTGCAAAATCATTCGTTAAGTCATGTTTACAGTGCAGCTACAACAAACAACCAGGCGGTACTAAAGAAGGAGAGTACCATTTTAGTAACACTGACCCCGTGCCGTGGAAAACGGTACACGTTGACCATTTGGGTCCTTTTCCGAGATCTACCAAACGGAACGAACATATCCTGGTGCTGATAGACGTATTCACAAAGTACACCATCATCCGGGCTGTACCAAGTACGGCAACCAAATACGTTATTAAAGTTTTGGACGAGATGTCGGGGTTCTTTGGGATGCCTGAGCAAATCGTCAGTGATCGAGGTACTGCATTCACTTCAAGAGAATTTAGGCAGTATTGTGAAACATTCGCCATCAAGCAGA
>OX637532.1:69209999-69257499 GCA_951800035.1 Linnaemya tessellans
TGGGGGAGAATGTGAGGGGCATTCGGAAGACTGGGAAGGGTGAGCTGCTACTGGAGCTCACTAAACCCGCTCACCAGAATATAAGTGTGCTCAGGTCGGAGGTGGAAGCGGTAGTGGGTGGGACTGCCGAAGTACGGTCACTATCCCAAGAGGTTAGGATTGAAATTAGGGACATAGATGAGGTGACTTCCAAGGAGGACATCTATGACGCCATAGTTAGTAAATCCAACGATTTTAAGGTACTGCAGTTGACTGCAATTAAATCACCGAGGAGAGCGTATGGGGGAACACAAACTGCCACGATTGGCCTGAGTGCTCCTCTAGCTTGACGTCTTCTAGAGATGTCCAAGATACGCATCGGCTGGGTCGTGTGTCGAATACGGGAAAAGATAGCACCGAAGAGGTGCTACAACTGTCTCGATTTTGGACATAGGGCGACGAATTGTAGCGGCCAGGATCTATCCGGAAATTGCTTGCGTTGTGGGGAAGCTGGCCACAACGTGTTCCAACAGACCTTCGTGCATGCTCTGTAGAAAGGGTGACCATGTCACCGGATGCGTAGTTTGCCCGTACTACAAGAGGGCGCTACAAAAGCTTAGAGGTTAAACACTACTTAATAATCAGGATGCGCATATTACAGCTAAATCTCAATCATTGCCAAGCAGCACAGGAGTTGCTTAGGCAAACCGTACGAGACTTAAAGGTAGACGCTGCTGTACTCAGCGAGCCATATAAGAAGATTGTATCTGCAAATTGGGTTACTGATGATACAGATACAGCAGCTATATGGACTACCGGTTCTTTGATATTGAGGGAGAGGTTATCACCGCAATGTGGGTACACGTGGGCCACTGTTTCCGGCATATGTTTGTACAGCTGTTATGTTCCTCCTAGGTATTCTATTGATGACTTTCGTGTTATTATAGACAACATAGTGATGGACGCTGCAGCCAGGAGTCCTGTTATAATAGCAGGGGATTTCAACGCGTGGGCTGTTGAATGGGGCTGCCCTTTGACAAATGCATGGGGAAGGATGCTAATAGAGGCCCTTTCTGCGCTGAATGTTGTGCTCCTGAATTCTGGAGATGAGGAAACATTTACGTTTGCCAGCGATACCATTATAAACCGTGAAAACTAGAGAGTATCTGATGTTTATACTCACAGCGATCACAGTGCCATTATTATATATATATATATATATATATATATATATATATATATATATATATATATATATTAGGGCGTCTCGAAAAAAAAAGTTCGCCGTACACCACAGAATATAAAGTATTGTTGCAAGGCAGTTTTGAAAAAAAAAATTTTAATTTTTTTTGCCGAAAGTAGGGGTCGCCAAACCACATTTTTCGTTATATCTTCGACATTTATAGTCCTATCTCAAAGTGTGATATATCGATGTTTTCGTCTTGAGGAGGCCAATATTTTGATTTAATAGTCATTAACCTCAAATATCTCATTCTAGTATTTACCTGCCAGATCTCAGTTTCTACCACCCTAATGTACCACCCTATTGTCAGAAAATTAAAGCCCGCAAAAAATCATTAAACTTTTGTTAAAGAAGTTTTTCGATATTTCCAACAGAACTGTTAAAAAATACAATTTATGTTTTTTGCCGAATGTAGGGGTTACCTTTTTGAGTATTTTTGTCAGATTTTCTGTATTTACTGTCGGATCTCACAGTGCGATATATCGATGTTTTTGTCTCGAGGAGGCCAATGGTCATTGTTCACCTCAGTGAACAAAAGGTATATTTGTGTCCAACCCTGACCTTTGCCAATAATGCCCCCCTAAATAAAATCAACACCAACAGCAAGACTGATAAATAGTGACCGAACACAAATCGTTTTTAACTCTGGCCTAGTGCGTGCGAAAAGAACCAAATGAACAAACAAACCAACAATAAAATAGTTAAGTGAATTAACAAATAAACAAACAATAAAATAGTTAAGTGAATTAACAAATAAACAAACAAACAAAATAAAAGTGAATTAGCATACATATGTACATAATTTCAAATTAATTTGTATATATACTTATATATTTGAATCTCAGATACATACCTACTTGCTTTAATATAACTTACCTCAATGTTATATACTTACCCTCAATCTTAATCTACACATATTGTAATACCTACATATATATATTCAATATACTTACCCACACGTTTATAACGTTTAAGAAAAATTTCTACGGTTTTCTTATTTACTGAAATCGAAATAACCCCACGTAAGTGAAATTAAAAACCCCGGCAAACCCGTAAAAATATGGTCCTTTCGAACCTTTAAAGTGAAAAAGTGAAGTGAAAATTACAGTCCACTAAATTAAACATACATACATACAAATTAGAAATACCCACCCTTATTTCAATAACATAAGCTGTTCAAATATAAAATATAAATTTTAATATTAATATTAAAAAACAAACATAAAACAAGTGTTACAAAACCCATTATTACAATATTTCGCACTATAGGTACAACAAATTTAAATTTATGTGTTTACATAAAAACAAATAAAGTTAAAACATTACAAGAATAATTGTTACACAAAAATATTAATATCATACATACAAACCGATACAGCAAAATACATAACTACATATATATTCAAAAAGCTTTGATATATACATACATATATAAATATATTTTTTTTATATATACTTTAAATTCTAAAGGTCACTAAACTTTAAAAACAGGACATACATACATATATTAAAAACACATTCCATATAACTACAACAAAAATACCATCAATCATCTTAACACAAGTCATAGCGGGAAGACGATACAAAAGGAAAAACACAAAAAATTTTTTTAAATTTTTCGAAGGTTTGTGAACTATACCCAGCAAACAAGGTAAGTCTGTATCATTACAACTTACATAAATTTTTAATATCACATATAACAAGTGATATTATATATTGATTTCAAAGGCAAACAATAAAGTATAACTAGAAATTATTGGTAACTACACACACACAAGCCAATAAGGTTATATATTAAAAACTTTTCTTTTATTGCCTTTGAAAACAAATATTAACTCTAACGTTGTGTAGCACACACAAATATTTGTGAAATACCCAGTTGGAATTTTGTCTGCTGGTACAAATTAAACTTTCAAAAAACTTATTAAATTTATTAACACTCTTACCCAAACCCTTTTTAAAGACACAAGTTTCGTTAAATAAAGAACCCAACATGTCTACATTGAAAGCTTTAGCTGCTGATTTAATGCAGTACATTGAGGTAGATTTATCTGCGTTAAAAGAGGATTACGAAGACTCCGAAGAGTATTCTCAATCTTTACCCGCGCTTCAAGTCCAGAAACGAGAATTGGAGACTTTGTGGTCAGATATTGATAAAAAATATAAACAAATTAGAGAATCTCTGGATTTAAGTGAGGCGGCAAAAGATAATACAATAAATGTACCCGAGATCACAAAACAAATTAGAGCAGCGAGACAATTTTATAGGAGCTCTATGATAAAAATTGAAGAATCAATTGATACCCTTACTCGAGTTAATGAAAGCCGACTGCAAGAAACGCGACCCTCTTCACCCAATGCAACAATAACGCAACCCAACGACTCCACAGTAACATTTAATGTACCGCCATGCGACATGCCAATATTTAGTGGAGATTTCAAAACATGGGCGTCATTCCGAGATCTCTTTAAGGCTATTTATGGCAATAATACCCGTTTAAGTGGAGTTGAAAAACTTTTCCACTTGAAACAAAAAACTGCCGGTGAAGCCAAAGAAATTGTAGACAATGCACCCTTGACAAATGAGGGATTTCTTGTTGCATGGAACCAACTAGTTTCACAATATGAAAATAAAAGAATGCAAATTAATGCCCAGTTAAAATCATTATTTAATTTACCCACTGTGAGTACCATGTGTAGTACCTCAATAAGAAAACTCCAAAGAAAAATAAATTGTTGTATTTCGAATTTGAATTCATTGGATATAGATACAGACAATTGGGATCCTATTATTGTGTATCTGTGTTCAACGAAACTACCCAGAGAAGTTCGAATACAGTTTGAAAAAACGCTTTCTGATTGTTCAGAAATGCCATCATGGACTGATCTCGATTTGTTTCTGACCAATACTTATAAGGAGTTAACATCAGTAAATGATGTCCAGAATCAACTTGATCAACACAACCCACACCCAAAAGCCAAGCAGTTTCAGGAAAGTAAGAATCTGTTTGACAGAAGAGGCAAAACTTTTCATAACGTAACCCATTCTCAAAAAGAAACCCACCCCAAAATTAAACCCCACAACAAATTCCAAAATACCCAAAATCACACAAAACCTATAAATAGTACAAATTCACAGAATAAACCAGATGGATCAATTTGCAAACTTTGCAAAAATCATCACACTTTAAGAGAATGTTCATCATTTACCTCATTAGGAATAAATGAAAGAATTGAATTTGTGAAAAAGAATGGAATATGTTATAATTGTTTAGCCATTGCCCACATAATCAAGGATTGTCATAGTACCTTTACATGCAGATACTGTGGTGGGAAACACAATACCCTTTTACACAAACCCAATTCGAACCCAAACCCACAAATGGATGATAATAAACCATCAACATCACGAAATACAGCACAATCTTTCTCGACACATACCCGCTCAAGCAAACACATGTTAGACAGCAGAACAAAATTACTAGGAACAGCAGTTCTAAATGTGGAGGTTCAAGGAGAAAAATTCCCAGCTAGAGCCCTAATTGACCCAGCTTCAGATTTTTCGTTTATTTCTGACAAACTTAGACGAAAACTTAGATTACCCACTATACCTATTGTGGCTGAAATTTCAGGACTTAATGAAGTTGTTTCAGCACAATCAAATAAATTATGTGATGTAATGTTACGGTCCAATACAGAAAATAATTTCAAATTGAATATCCAAGCAATTGTTGTGAAAACTCTCACAAAACACTTACCCACCCAAAACTTGCACCCAACCCACATAAAAGAATTAGAGGATATTCAATTAGCTGACAATAAATTCTACGAAAGCAGACCCATAGATTTCATAATTGGCAGCGATTTCTACCCACAAATCTTAAAATCAGGTGTTAAAAAATATTTTCTTAATACCTTGATAGCTCAAGAAACCGAATTTGGTTGGATTTTGACCGGACCCTTCCAAAAATCATATACACCCAAACCCATTGTCTCATATTTCAATTCTGTAAAACTTGATAAATTTATAACCAAGTTTTGGGAAATAGAAGATATACCCACCAGACCCAATACATCTGAAGAAGGCTTAGCTTGTGAAGAAAACTATGTTAAAACTACACGAAAATTACCCAACGGCCGTTATCAAGTAAGTCTTCCATTTCGATCCCCTACAACTGAATTAGGAAATTCACGCCATATCGCAATGGCTCAATTTTTACGAAATGAAAGAAATTTGATGAAAAAACCCGAATTAAAAGTAGAATATGATAACGTGTTGCAAGAATATATTGATTTAGGTCATATGAAACCCGTAATATACAACCCTAAAACAACTTTAAATAAACAGTATTACTTACCCCATCATGCTGTCATAAAACTTGAAAGTGTTACGACAAAAATTAGAGTCGTTTTTAATGCTTCGAGTAAAACTTCTAACGGTAATAGTTTGAATGACATTTTACACACTGGGCCCACCCTACAACAAGATTTAGTTGTGCTTATTTTGAAATGGCGCTTTTATAAAATTGTTTTTAACGCCGACATTACAAAAATGTATAGGCAAATTATGTTAGACCCAACACAAACACCCTTCCAACGAATACTATTTCGTAAAAGCGTCAATGAGCCCATCCAAGAATTTGAACTACAAACAGTGACATTTGGAATTAATTGTGCTCCATATTTGGCTATTAGAACCCTACACGAATTAGCCAAAGACATTCAATCTACCCACCCAATGGCTTCTAAAATTTTAAAAAATCATATGTATGTAGATGACGTTTTGGCTGGAGGTCATACAATTGAAGAAGCAAAAAGTGCTCAAGCACAATTGATCTCAGCTCTTGACTCTGCTGGATTTCCCCTGAGAAAATGGACATCTAACACTAAAGAATTATTAAATAGTCTACCCGAAGAACACTTGCTTGATGTCGATTTACTCAGACTACCCGATTCAAATAATGCCAAAACATTAGGCATAAGATGGAATGCTAAAGATGATGTCTTCTTTTTTAGTGTTCCAAGAATTGAAAGAAAGTCAGCATACACAAAACGATCTGTTTTATCAGACATAGCTCGTCTATTTGACCCAGCTGGATGGCTAGCGCCAATTGTCATTTCTGCCAAGGTTATTATGCAGCAAATATGGCAAGACAATACAGCATGGGACGAATGTCTTACCCCACTCACCCTAACTAAATGGCACAAGTTTTTGCAGTTCTATGACAATATTGATCAAATCCGCATTCCGAGATGGATTAATTTTTCACCTTCAGCAAAAATAGAGTTTCATGGCTTTTCAGATGCTTCCGAAAAGGCCTACTCAGCAGTTTTATATGCTCGAGTTACACCCATAGATAGACCTTGTACTGTAACCCTACTTCTCGCTAAAACGAGAGTTGCACCAATCAAAGTAATCTCACTACCAAAATTAGAACTTTGCGGTGCTGTGTTGTTAGCTAATATTACCCACCAGGTCTTAACCCAAATAAACTTACCTCAATATCAAACATATTTTTGGACAGACTCATCAATAGTCTTAGCATGGATCAGCAAACCACCCAACGCATGGAATACGTTTGTGGCAAACAGAGTTTCTACCATTTTAGAAACTGTAGGCGTGGACAACTGGAACCATGTTGCCTCGCATGATAACCCTGCTGATGTTGCTAGTCGAGGATGTAATGCAGAGGAACTAAAAGAAGACATGCTGTGGTGGAATGGACCACTATGGCTAAAAGAAACACCGTCAAAATGGCCGACAACACACAAAAACTTTGAAACTCAAGCTGAAGCTAAAATTAGTCAATCATTTTCGACTATAGTTACCATACACCCACCCGTTGAAAATCAAACTGATACAAACCCAGATATATTATTAAGATTTTCAAAATTGTCAAAAGCGCTGAGAGTAATGTCATACGTGTATCGATTCTGTGATCGCACATCACACACTCGAACCCAATCAATTCGAAAGGAGAAAATCATTCTGGATAAGATTAAGTATCAATCCAGCAAAGTAAGAATTGAAAATTTGTTAAACCACCCAAGCATTGAACTTAACGCTATAGAGATAAAATCAACACAAGATAGACTCATTATTCTCTGTCAGCTTAAACATTTTGAAGAAGAATATAATTGTCTAAAAAAGAAACACCCAATTCCAAAAAAGAGCAACTTGCTCACACTAACACCATTTTTAGATTCTGCTAATATTATGCGCGCAAATGGTCGACTAGCCAACTCCAATAGTTTGTCGTATTCAGAAAGACACCCGGTTCTAATACCATACGCAAGTCATTTTGCAAAATTGTTAACTTTGCATGTGCATTTGGTAACTCTACATGGAGGAAATCAACTCACATTAAGGATACTGAGATCTGGCTATTGGATTCCGAAACTTCAGAATCTCGTTAGTGCAATAATACACAAATGCGTAGCATGCACAAAGTACAAGAATCGACAAGCTACTCAATTTATGGCAGCTTTGCCACCTGAACGTACACAAATAACCCGCCCCTTTTATAACACTGGAGTTGACTTTGCCGGGCCGTTTGATATCAAATTGTATAGTGGCAGAAATTGTAAAATAACAAAAGGATATGTATGCGTTTTTGTTTGCTTCGCAACGAAAGCAATTCATTTAGAACCAACTTCCGACCTATCAACGCAAACCTTTATGGCAGCATTCGCCCGATTTTTTTCGAGGCGGGGATGCCCTGTCGCCATTTACTCTGACAATGGAACAAATTTCGTTGGAGCTAGTCATTTATTGAAAAAAGAACGACAGGAATTCCTCAAACAAATAAAAGGATCAGTGACTGCAATTAACAGTCTACAGAACTTGACGTGGCACTTCATACCGCCAGGAGCCCCACACATGGGTGGCTTATGGGAAGCGGGCGTAAAAAGCTTCAAATCGCATTTAAAGAAGTTGAATACGTTGAAATACACCTTTGAAGAACTAGCAACGCTTCTTGCTAAAATTGAAGGATGCCTCAACTCAAGACCCTTAAGCCCGTCAAGTGACAACCCGCAAGATCTAAGTCCTTTAAGCCCAGGTCATTTTTTAATTGGTTCACCCATATTATCACCCGCAGAACCCGATTGTAGCAATGAAAATCTTTCCCTGGCAAATCGGTGGCAGAGGTTGAAAGTTCAACATCACAATTTCTGCAGACGATGGAAAGACGAATACCTAAAAGAGCTACATAATAGATATAAGTGGAAGAACCCGAAGCGACAAGTTGAAGTTAATGATATAGTAGTTATCAGACAAGATAACTTACCCCCAAATGAATGGTTACTTGGACGTATAATTAAAACCTACCCAGGTAGTGACGGACACATCAGAGTTGCCGACATACGTACTCTAAATGGGACTTTGACACGTCCAATAACAAAACTTGTAGTTCTACCCACGACGTAAATCCGTCGTAGAGTTCCTTGAGAAAACACACTAACCCATGCATATTTATGTACATAACTAACTCATTTACACTCACCCTAACTCATTACTTAACGGTCTGATCACTGTCTTTTTTATACAACAAATTTATTTACCCAATTAACCCATAAAAATTATTATAACAGTGATCTATGCTTTAAGTATTACACTCATTTTAACCCATTTCTCATTTTAATGCTATCTATTTTCACAAATTCTCATGCAGATCATGGCACCAAATAAAAAGAGTGGAAAGCATACCCAGGCAGGCAACCGTCGACACGAATCCAAAAATAGTAACCGATCGAAGCATATAGAAGCGAAACGTTATTTTGGTTGCGGTATTTGCCAAGCAGATCATCGGCTAACGAGTTGCCACAAGTTCACCAAACTAAATTTGGCCCAAAAATATAAGACTGCAGTGAAGCTGCATTATTGTGTCAATTGTCTAGCCAGGAACCATCTTATAAATAAATGTGATAGTAAAGCCCGGTGTCAAAAATGTAACGGTAAACACCATTCCATATTACATGGTCCAGAAAGGATATTGAAGGATATCTCCACTACCCATGCTTCAACGCCGGCTAAAAAACCACCCGTTCCTACTCCACGTCGATCTTTACCAGCTAGCAGTACAACCAACGTCATACCCTCTTCCTTGCCAATGTCCTTGCAGCAAGTACTGGTGCCCACTGTAGAAGTCTACATTATGACGGATACTGGATGCAAATCGGTTAGAGCGTTACTAAACCCGAGCTCTATATCGTCGCAAGTATCCAATGAATTCGTGGAACGAAACGAGCTAGACACCTTCAACGTAGACGGAAGAAAATATACAAGAATGACTATAACCCCGAATATGACATCTACGGTCAAATATAATATGTACTTCTTAGTGAAGAGAGATTTACCGAAGAAGCCTTACCCTTCACCCATTAAAGAGTCGGTAAAGGAAAAATTCGGAAATCTGGCCTTAGCGGATCCTAATTTTTACACTGACACTCCTGTGGACATGGAATTAGGTGGCGACCTCTACAGCCAGGTGCTCAAGTCCAACATTATACGCGTAGATGGTGGATCTTTATTAGCCCAAGACTCTTCTCTTGGGTGGCTTATTATGGGCTGTTACTCCGGTTAACAGTTACACAAAAGTCCTAAGTATATTTTACTTACCCATTGACCCATTACCACACCCTATCAATTTCTTATTAAGATTCATACTAAAGTCAGTTGTTTTCTTTCAGATACGTAGGCGGGGAGGATGTTCACCTCAGTGAACAAAAGGTATATTTGTGTCCAACCCTGACCTTTGCCAATAATGCCCCCCTAAATAAAATCAACACCAACAGCAAGACTGATAAATAGTGACCGAACACAAATCGTTTTTAACTCTGGCCTAGTGCGTGCGAAAAGAACCAAATGAACAAACAAACCAACAATAAAATAGTTAAGTGAATTAACAAATAAACAAACAATAAAATAGTTAAGTGAATTAACAAATAAACAAACAAACAAAATAAAAGTGAATTAGCATACATATGTACATAATTTCAAATTAATTTGTATATATACTTATATATTTGAATCTCAGATACATACCTACTTGCTTTAATATAACTTACCTCAATGTTATATACTTACCCTCAATCTTAATCTACACATATTGTAATACCTACATATATATATTCAATATACTTACCCACACGTTTATAACGTTTAAGAAAAATTTCTACGGTTTTCTTATTTACTGAAATCGAAATAACCCCACGTAAGTGAAATTAAAAACCCCGGCAAACCCGTAAAAATAGTCATCTTTAATATTCATTGACCTCAATATAACCGTTCTAATAGTTAAGGCTGTTCTTATGAAATATTTCCATAATTCCGGTAGATCTATAAGAAAAAAATTCATGTTTTTTGTCGAGCCTAGGAAATGTGATTTTAAATTGATTTGAAATTTTTCGTACAAAATTTTATACCCGGAAATCCATCTTTCGGTTAGACGTTAACGGGAGATTAAGTAAATTCGAGTTAGTTTAAATCCTCTAATAATGGAAGTAGTACCGTTATTACTCTCATAGTTTATTTATTTTTGTATTATCCATGAAATATCTGTTGGAATTATCAATATTTAATCGTGTCGTGTCAAGAATTAATTTAAATAAACTAAAATTGTCTTTTACTATCAGTGAATTAAACAACACTAAATTACCAACTAAGGGTGATGTTATTAATTTCTTTTTACATCTTCGGCATAACGCTGGTAGAATTCGATGATAACGGACCAAGATCCGCTAGTACGTTCAGACGGCTATAACAAGATTTTGTCTGCGCGAAATGAAGCAGCAGTAGGCATTCGTCAAATGTACGGTGCACAAGTTAAAAAGCATTACAGTTTTCAAAAGAAATAATCAAGATACCAGGTAGCACAAGAAAAACAACTTTGTTTGATAGTTTTGTTGACTAACCTTAATTAATTTCACAGAATATCCGTGCCATTCTCAAAACACCGAGCGTTTTGTTCATGTAGTACATGAGTCTGCCATGGCTGTTACCGATGAGCAACGCCTAGGCCACATTTTTTCCAAGCTCGAAAGCCGTGAAAAATGTAGCCAACTTGGGTCATTTCAAAATATGATTAAATAAAATTGTTTTAATATACACAGATCTTTGAATTTTTATTGTATTGGTACAGATATTATGGTAAGTTCGAAAAGAGTGTATCACTATTTAAAAAAAAATGATACTAGGCAAAAACATCGATATATCCGACTGTGAATACCGAATATATGATAACTGTTTAAAAAGTCAACCCCTACATTCGGCAAAAAACATAAATTATATTTTTTTAACACTTCTGTTGGAACTATCGAAAAACTTCTTTAACAAAAGTTTAATGATTTTTTGCGGGCTTTAATTTTCTGCTATTAGGGTGGTACATTAGGGTGGTAGAAAATGAGATCTGGTGGGTAAATACTAGAACGGGATACAAAATACCATTGACTATTAAAGCAAAACATTGGTCTTTTTGAGACAAAAACATCGATATATCACACTTTGAGATCCGACTGTAAATGCCGAAGATATAACGAAAAATGTATTTTGGCGACCCCTACTTTCGGCAAAATAATTAAAAATTTTTTTTGAAAATGTCTTACAACATTACTTCGTATTCGGTGGTGTACGGCGAACTTTTTTTTCTTGCCTATATGGCGAGACGCTCTAATATATATATATATATATATATATATATATATATATATATATATACAGGATGATATACGGCATGTGACTCCCCGTGCACAAAGTTTGTCGGGATGGAAAGTGAATACCTTTGATAAGGATATTTTTGCCATCTGTATGGAAGGTATGGAATTAAATGGTTCAGCTGAGGATATGGCAGAACAATTGGTAAACCATATCACGCGGTCGTGCGATGCATCTATGGTGAGGCGGAAAGGATCCGGAAAGGGGTCACCGGTTTATTGGTGGAATGACGATATTGCCGGCTTGAGGGCGGAGTGTATACGTGCCAGAAGGCAGTATACAAGAACTCGAGGTAGGTTAGAGAATAGCGTATACCAGGAGAATTACAGGAATAGGAGGAAGGCCCTAAAGGATGCAATTCCTAGGAGCAAGCGGCAGTGTTTTCTTAATATCTGTGATGAGGTGGATGATAATCCTTGGGGTCTCGCATATGAGCTGGTCACCAAAAAACTTAAATGCCTGACCCCGTTGCAACCGAGTGAGGGGCCAATCCTGGAGGAAATTGTAGACCATCTCTTTTCCCAGCAGGACGCACCACCTTGGGAGCACAACCCTCCAATTGGGACATTAAATTTTCCCCCGGTTACAATAGCTGAGATTGAGGACGTTGTCTCTAGGTTTAGAGACAAGAAGGCACCGGGACTCGACTGCATTCCAAATATAGTATTAAAGGAGGCCGTCAGGCTTTGTCCCGAGCAGTTCTTAAGAATGGTGAATACATGTTTAGGTAGGGGAATTTTTCCAACAAGATGGAAGAGGCAGAAGTTGGTATTAATACCAAAAGCCAATAAACCCCTAGATGATCCCTCATCTTATCGGCCACTGTGTATGATAGATACATGTGGGAAGTTGCTAGAGGGTGTGATCTGCCGAAGACTTGGGAATTGCGTTGAAGACAGAAATGGCCTATCAGACAACCAAGTTGGCTTCAGGAAGGCGAGGTCAACAGTGGATGCTATAAACGTTGTAGTAGAAACTGCTGCACGGACTATCTATGGCAGGAGTTGGAGGAATGGCACAAAGGAGTACTGTGTAGTTGTGACGCTGGATGTGAAGAACGCGTTCAACACAGCGAGCTGGGTGCATATTGTTGATGCTCTAACTCGATTGGACATCCCAGAATATCTGATAGGGATAGTGCAGGATTATTTCCGGTATAGAGAATTGATCTATAGTACAGATGCGGGTATAAGGAAACGTAGGATTAGTGGTGGTGTTCCCCAAGGATCGATACTTGGACCATTGTTGTGGAACGTAATGTATTATGGAGTACTAATGTTGAGGTTACCTGAGAGAGTACAGATTGTGGGATTCGCAGACGATATAGCGCTGGTGTGTGAAGCTAAGGAATTGCTGGAGGCAGAAACCATTGCAAATGCCAGCGTACAATTAGTAAAGTCCTGGATCACTGCAATGGGATTGACTCTAGCTGATCATAAAAGCGAAGCGGTTTTGATTAGTAGTCGTAAGGCTAGGAAAACTATTACCCTCAATGTTGGCACCTGTTCCATAGAATCAAAGGCATTTCTGAAATATCTGGGTGTGATGATTGACACACGGCAATCTTTTCGCGAGCACTTGCGATATATAGCATCCAAAGCATCAGGGACCTGTTTGGCGCTATCTCGGATCATGCCAAACACGAGAGGGCCAAAGTATCTTCAGACAAAACTGCTCGCTGTAGTAGTAAGGAGCATTATCCTATATGCACACCCGGTATGGTCAGACTCACTTAGATATTCCACATATGTGGGGCTGGTATCCCCTGTGTATAGGCTAGCTGCTTTAAGCATTCCGGACAGTGTCGCACGAGGCGGCTTTTATCATTGCGGGTATGATCCCTATCGATTTAGAAATCTTGAATAGGGATAACTCTGACCTATGTATGCAAAAATGGCAAGAACGGTGGTCAACCACTGAAAAGGGAAGATGGACTTATACATTAACACCCGACATCAGATTATGGCTGACTAGGAAGCATGGTGATCTGAAATATTACCTAACACAGTTCTTGTCTGGACATGGTTGCTTTAGGTCATATCTATTTCGTTTCAAGCACGACGACTCTCCGTTCTGTCCACATTGTGGTGGGAATGTGGTTGAGGATGCTGAGCATGTCGTCTTTGTCTGCTCACGATTCAGCAACTGGAGGTCGTATTTAGAGGAAGGTTTGGGGCGTACGATCAGCCCGGAGAATATTATTCTGACCATGCTGGAATCCTTATTGAATTGGACCAGCGTGTGTAGTTTTTTACAGCTTGTTCTAATAGAAGTTCGCAGATTAGCACAGATTCGTAGGAGAGTTAGCAACTGACGATTAAATATGCGCATCAGTTCCGAACCTCCTTACCTAGGAACTAAGAAGGACGTAGGAATAATACTGATAATACTACCCACCCTGATGAAATGCCAAAGCTGTCCCAGGGTGGTGCTAGTGAAGTTGTCGTGGGGCCACTATTGATAGTTGCTATCATTACGTCCATAAAAAAAAAATATATATATATATATATATATATATATATATATATATATATATATGTATATATATATATATATGTATATATATATATGTATATATATATATATATATATATATATATATATATATATATATATATGTATATATATATATATATATATATATATATATGTATATATATATATATATATATATATATATATATATATATATATATATATACATATATATGTATATATATATATATATATATATATATGTATATATATATATATATATATATATATATATATGTATGTATATGTATATATATATATATATATATATATATATATATATATATACATATATATATATACATTGGGGTGCACCTAATTTAAAAAAAGCGAAATAGCACCTTAACTCCCTTCATAAATGTTCTCCGTAACAAAAAAGTATGTTATAAAAAATTTTAGGTAGATTGCATCAGGGGAAGGTGTGCCGCATCCACCCACAAATTGTAAAAATTTTATAAATGGTTATAAAATAACCGTTAATGTATTTTCAAGATTCACTAAACTTATAAAAAAGGAATAAGTAGTTTAATTTAGTTTTTACCAACTGTTTTATTACACTTTAACATTCATACAAAATTATTTATTTTTTGAATTTAATTTCGTACTTATATATATATTAATTTAAGTTATTTCATATGCTTAATAAAACAGATTTGTTTGCATTTGGATATTGTTTCCTATAATCACTATAATCAGCTACAATTTGCATTATGAACTTTTTCTCCTCTTCATCACGCGACAAAACTTGATTGTATTCTTCCATAAGCTTTACAGCCCTTCTGCAGTATCATTGACAACTTTCAATTTACCAACCATTTCCAAGCCAATTTTATACGATTTATCGTTTTCCCATTCCCTAGGATCTTTCTTCAAAAAATCCGTTGGGATACAATATCGGTTGAAAAAATTTAAAGTTTTTTGCGAGATAAAATCTTCAATATTTTTATTAACGTACTGCTCTATGTTATGAGGAAGAATTGTAATTTTTTTTGTTGTCATCTTCATGGGCTCGATCTAGCGCTGCAACCATGAGTCGTTTTGACATGTTTGAAATTTGAGTATCATAAAATGAAAGCGCTACTATTTCTGGCGATAGGTACCATAAATGATTGCAGAATTTTCGAATTAACTCCCGACTTAAATTTTCATTAACTAAATTGTAAAATTATAAACTTTTTAGCAATGTCAAATCTTTGTTAGGAGCTTTTGCGGCAATGGCAGCTTTGATCCAAACTTTTATATATATTTTTATAATAAAAACACATATATCTCTAATTCCATTCAACTCACAGTCAGCCAAAATGGACTGGTTCCGAAATAAGTAAATTTTTAAACTATATATTGCTTTGGACATCCAACGTGCATGGTGGAACGCACCAGGCATTCGAAATGAAAAATTTGGAATTGACCCGCCTACGAAAATTACCGCCAATTGGAGAAGCTCTTTGTAATCTTCCCGTGGTTGCATATCTTTTAAACTCTTTAATGTAAACTCTTGTATCTCCCTTGTATCCCCAATAACATTTTTCAAATGTAAGTCTTCAACTCCAGACTTAAAATTACTTTTGTCTATTTTAGTCCAGGCATCTCTAAATCTATGAAATATTTTGACACTAGGACCCAAAGATGTTGATATTTTTGCATCAGATACACTCCGTAAAAGTGTTTCAAATATGTGATGACGACATGGATAATACAGAAGATCTTTGTTTAGTATTTGTTCTAAAAGCACACATGCGCCTTGTATTCGCCCTGTGTTTGATGCGGTGGTATCGCAGCACAGGGCTTCCACTTTTTCATATAGATCCCATTCTTTGAGTAAGCCAAAGACAGCCGTTGCTTGCTGTCTTCCCGTACCTGAAGTTATCGCTGGGATGCCGAGTAGCTGATCTGTTCCATTAAAAGATACAACTACAGGCAGACGATCGACGTGTTCACTACCCATCAATGATGGTAACATTTTACCATCCTAATGAACAGTCACCGCCTTAATTTCTTTGTTTTTAAATGTTTCGCGGATTCTTTTTCCTGCATCAAACCGAAACTTTGTACGCGATCGGCGAATTGAACTGCAATTTATAATTAAATCGCTAACGTTATGTTGCAATGCTTCCGCAGTTGCTATAAGGATTCGAACGACGTCACGGTCACTTACTTTACACCTATCTAATACTGACACAAGCTTTGGTGTGATAAAATTATGTCTACCTCGTTTTTTTCTTGAAGTACTAGGACCTACTTCATATGCTGACTCTGGAATTTGTTGCACTTCACAATCTTCAATAGTCTTTTCATCACTTGATTGCCATTGGACGGCTTCACATTGATCTATAAAATTTTATAACAAATATTGCAGAATAATATAATGGTTCAAACTAAGGACTTGCAAGTGAAGACATGACTGAAATCGCACTACACCTTCAATATTTACCTTGCAATACGACTGTATGTTTCTCGTGGAAACGTTGTTTTTTTCTCTTCCCTAAGCGATTTTGCCTTTTCTTTTTTCGCCAAGTTGCAGTCACAACCTATCATTGCACCAGGTCTTCCCTGTTTTCTTTGATTTGTTAAAAAAAGCTTATCTTCTGCCAGAGTGATAATATCCAATGCATCGGCATGTGCGACATCAAACAAATCATCAAATTTATTTCCGAAGTCTTTTTCGCATTTTTCCTGGAGTAATGTCCGGCGTTTCGAACTTTTTTGCAAGTTTCTCCATTCTAAATACAAACCTTCAACTTTTGAGACACATTTTTCAAAAGCTCTAAGTGGTATTCGTGCTTTGTTCCATAAAACTTCTACCTCTTTCACTACAAGGGAAGCACTAGCACGCAAGTCTAGTTTTACTTTTCGCATATTGTAAAATAAAACACGCAAAACTTGACCATTTGAAGGCAATTTGGCACCGATTATTTGGCAGGCATCATAGCCGAGAAGGTACAACTGCTCCTGTCGTCTTGTGTTCATATTTATTTTTGATATTATTTTACAAACTTGATTGTTTTATCGCTCTATTTCTTTTAATAACACTTATTTTTTCACTTGTATATGAACTTACGACTATTCGAAACAAATATTATTTAATTGAAGTGCGTTTGCTTTTATTCGGGAATTCACTGTTTTGGTTAGCAATTGAAGCGATACTACACAACTGGGCGTTATTGAACTTCAAAAGATGCCGGACTTAACTGACCACATATTTTTCAGTTGTTGTCTGAGCTCACAAACGATATATTACATTTGCTGTTAAAATCACGATATTCTTAAAATCATATTTATTTTTAAAGTATTGCTAAACATTTTTCCTCATTATTATTAATATGTAAACGGAAAAAGATTCAGGTCGAATAAATAAATTATAGTTTATATCAAATTTACCAGTGTTTTATTAAATGACCCGCAAATAAACATCTTAACTTATTTCATATGAATTTAGCATATATAGCCAACTTGTGGGCGGATGCGGCACGCCTTCCTGTATTACAATCTGCTTATAATTTTACACAATGCATTTTTTTATATATATATATATATATATATATATATATATATATGTATATATGTAGATATACATATGTATATATGTATATATAGATATATATATATATATATATATATATATATATATATATATATATATATCAATAGTGGCCCCACGACAACTTCACTAGCACCACCCTGGGACAGCTTTGGTATTTCATCAGGGTGGGTAGTATTATCAGTATTATTCCTACGTCCTCCTTAGTTCCTAGGTAAGGAGGTTCGGAACTGATGCGCATATTTAATCGTCAGTAGCTAACGAATCCTAAGACGTACTAACTCTCCTACGAATCTGTGCTAATCTGCGAAGTTCTATTAGAACAAGCTGTACAAAACTACACACTCTGGTCCAATTCAATAAGGATTCCAGCATGGTCGGAATAATATTCTCCGGGCTGATCGTACGCCCCAAACCTTCCTCTAAATACGACCTCCAGTTGCTGAATCGTGAGCAGACAAAGACGACATGCTCAGCATCCTCAACCACATTCCCACCACAATGTGGACAGAACGGAGAGTCGTCGTGCTTGAAACGAAATAGATATGACCTAAAGCAACCATGTCCAGACAAGAACTGTGTTAGGTAATATTTCAGATCACCATGTTTCCTAGTCAGCCATAATCTGATGTCGGGTATTAATGTATAAGTCCATCTTTCCTTTTCAGATATTAAGAAAACACTGCCGCTTGCTCCTACGAATTGCATCCTTTAGGGCCTTCCTCCTATTCCTGTAATTCTCTTGGCATACGCCATTCTCTAACCTACCTCGAGTTCTTGTATACTGCCTTCTGGCACGTATACACTCCGCCCTCAAGCCGGCAATATCATCATTCCACCAATAAACCGGTGGCCCCTTTCCGGATCTTTTCCGCCTCACCATAGATGCATCGCATCTACATACATATACATATATATATATATATATATATATATATATATAAATATAGATATATACATATATATATATATATATACATATATATGTACATATATATATATATATATATATATATATACATATATATATATATATATATATATATATATATGTATATATATATATATATATATATATATATATATATATATATATATATATACATATATATATAAATATATATATATATATATACATATATATATCTATATATATATTTATATATATATATATATATATATATATACATATGTATATATGTATATATACATATATATATATATATATATATATATATATATATATATATATATACATATATATACATATATATATATATATATATATATATATATATATATACTATATATATATACATATATATATACATATATATATATATATATATATATATATATATATATATACATATATATATATATATATATATATATATACATATATATACATATATATATATATATATATAAATATATATATATATATATATATATATATATATGTATATATATATATATATATATATATATATATATATATATATATTTATATGTATATATATATATATATATATATATATATATGTATATATATATATATATATGTACATATATATGTATATATATATATATATATATATATATATATATATATGTATATATATGTATATATCTATATATATATATATATATATATATATATATATATGTATGTATATATACATATATATGTATATCTACATATATACATATATATATATATATGTATATATATATATATATATATATATATATATATATATTTATATTAGGGTGCGCCTTATATGTATGGGACAATTTTTTTTTAACAGATTAGATCGTAACTCCACCCAAGAATGTTCTACGTATTAAAAAAATGCATTGTGTAAAATTATAAGCAGATTGTAATACAGGAAGGCGTGCCGCATCCGCCCACAAGTTGGCTATATATGCTAAATTCATATGAAATAAGTTAAGATGTTAATTTGCGGGTCATTTAATAAAACACTGGTAAATTTGATATAAACTATAATTTATTTATTCGACCTGAATCTTTTTCCGTTTACAAATTAATAATAATGAGGAAAAATGTTTAGCAATACTTTGAAAATAAATATTATGATTTTAAGAATATCGTGATTTTAACAGCAAATGTAATATATCGTTTGTGAGCTCACACAACAACTGAAAAATATGTGGTCAGTTAAGTCCGGCATCTTTTGAAGTTCAATAACGCTCAGTTGTGTAGTATCGCTTCAATTGCTAACCAAAAGAGTGAATTCCCGAATAAAAGCAAACGCACTTCAATTAAATAATATTTGTATCGAATAGTCGTAAGTTCATATACAAGTGAAAAAATAAGTGTTATTAAAAGAAATAGAGCGATAAAACAATCAAGTTTGTAAAATAATATCAAAAATAAATATGAACACAAGACGACAGGAGCAGTTGTACCTTCTCGGCTATGATGCCTGCCAAATAATCGGTGCCAAATTGCCTTCAAATGGTCAAGTTTTGCGTGTTTTATTTTACAATATGCGAAAAGTAAAACTAGACTTGCGTGCTAGTGCTTCCCTTGTAGTGAAAGAGGTAGAAGTTTTATGGAACAAAGCACGAATACCAGTTAGAGCTTTTGAAAAATGTGTCTCAAAAGTTGAAGGTTTGTATTTAGAATGGAGAAACTTGAAAAAAAGTTCGAAACGCCGGACATTACTCCAGGAAAAATGCGAAAAAGACTTCGGAAATAAATTTGATGATTTGTTTGATGTCGCACATGCCGATGCATTGGATATTATCACTCTGGCAGAAGATAAGCTTTTTTTTAACAAATCAAAGAAAACAGGGAAGACCTGGTGCAATGATAGGTTGTGACTGCAACTTGGCGAAAAAAGAAAAGGCAAAATCGCTTAGGGAAGAGAAAAAAACAACGTTTCCACGAGAAACATACAGTCGTATTGCAAGGTAAATATTGAAGGTGTAGTGCGATTTCAGTCATGTCTTCACTTGCAAGTCCTCAGTTTGAATCCATTATATTATTCTGCAATATTTGTTATAAAATTTCATAGATCAATGTGAAGCCGTCCAATGGCAATCAAGTGATGAAAAGACTATTGAAGATTGTGAAGTGCAACAAATTCCAGAGTCAGCATATGAAGTAGGTCCTAGTACTTCAAGAAAAAAACGAGGTAGACATAATTTTATCACACCAAAGCTTGTGTCAGTATTAGATAGGTGTAAAGTAAGTGACCGTGACGTCGTTCGAATCCTTATAGCAACTGCGGAAGCATAACGTTAGCGATTTAATTATAAATTGCACTTCAATTCGCCGATCGCGTACAAAGTTTCGATTTGATGCAGGAAAAAGAATCCGCGAAACATTTAAAAACAAAGAAATTAAGGCGGTGACTGTTCATTAGGATGGTAAAATGTTGCCATCATTGATGGGTAGTGAACACGTCGATCGTCTGCCTGTAGTTGTATCTTTTAATGGAACAGATCAGCTACTCGGCATCCCAGCGATAACTTCAGGTACGGGAAGACAGCAAGCAACGGCTGTCTTTGGCTTACTCAAAGAATGGGATCTATATGAAAAAGTGGAAGCCCTGTGCTGCGATACCACCGCATCAAACACAGGGCGAATACAAGGCGCATGTGTGCTTTTAGAACAAATACTAAACAAAGATCTTCTGTATTATCCATGTCGTCATCACATATTTGAAACACTTTTACGGAGTGTATCTGATGCAAAAATATCAACATCTTTGGGTCCTAGTGTCAAAATATTTCATAGATTTAGAGATGCCTGGACTAAAATAGACAAAAGTAATTTTAAGTCTGGAGTTGAAGACTTACATTTGAAAAATGTTATTGGGGATACAAGGGAGATACAAGAGTTTACATTAAAGAGTTTAAAAGATATGCAACCACGGGAAGATTACAAAGAGCTTCTCCAATTGGCGGTAATTTTCGTAGGCGGGTCAATTCCAAATTTTTCATTTCGAATGCCTGGTGCGTTCCACCATGCACGTTGGATGTCCAAAGCAATATATAGTTTAAAAATTTACTTATTTCGGAACCAGTCCATTTTGGCTGACTGTGAGTTGAATGGAATTAGAGATATATGTGTTTTTATTATAAAAATATATATAAAAGTTTGGATCAAAGCTGCCATTGCCGCAAAAGCTCCTAACAAAGATTTGACATTGCTAAAAAGTTTATATTTTTACAATTTAGTTAATGAAAATTTAAGTCGGGAGTTAATTCGAAAATTCTGCAATCATTTATGGTACCTATCGCCAGAAATAGTAGCGCTTTCATTTTATGATACTCAAATTTCAAACATGTCAAAACGACTCATGGTTGCAGCGCTAGATCGAGCCCAAGAAGATGACAACAAAAAAAATTACAATTCTTCCTCATTACATACAGCAGTACGTTAATAAAAATATTGAAGATTTTATCTCGCAAAAAACTTTAAATTTTTTCAACCGATATTGTATCCCAACGGATTTTTTGAAGAAAGATCCTAGGGAATGGGAAAACGATAAATCGTATAAAATTGGCTTGGAAATGGTTGGTAAATTGAAAGTTGTCAATGATACTGCAGAAAGGGCTGTAAAGCTTATGGAAGAATACAATCAAGTTTTGTCGCGTGATGAAGAGGAGAAACAGTTCATAATGCAAATTGTAGCTGATTATAGTGATTATAGGAAACAATATCCAAATGCAAACAAATCTGTTTTATTAAGCATATGAAATAACTTAAATTAATATATATATAAGTACGAAATTAAATTCAAAAAATAAATAATTTTGTATGAATGTGAAAGTGTAATAAAAAAGTTGGTAAAAACTAAATTAAACTACTTATTCCTTTTTTATAAGTTTAGTGAATCTTGAAAATACATTAATGGTTATTTTATAACCATTTATAAAATTTTTACAATTTGTGGGTGGATGCGGCACGCCTTCCCCTGATGCAATCTACCTAAAATTTTTTATAACATACTTTTTTGTTACGGAGAACATTTATGAAAGGAGTTAAGGTGCTATTTCGCTTTTTTTAAATAAGGTGCACCCTAATGTATATATATATATATATATATATATATATATATATATGTATATGTATATATATATATATATATATATATATATATATATATCTATATATATACATACATATATATATGTATATATATATATATATATATATATATATATATATATATATATATACATTTATATATATATATATATATATATATATATATATATATATATACATATACATATATATATATATATATATATATATATATATATTTTTGTTTTTTTTTTGTTTTATGGACGTAATGATAGCAACTATCAATAGTGGCCCCACGACAACTTCACTAGCACCACCCTGGGACAGCTTTGGCATTTCATCAGGGTGGGTAGTATTATCAGTATTATTCCTACGTCCTCCTTAGTTCCTAGGTAAGGAGGTTCGGAACTGATGCGCATATTTAATCGTCAGTAGCTAACGAATCCTAAGACGTACTAACTCTCCTACGAATCTGTGCTAATCTGCGAATTTCTATTAGAACAAGCTGTAAAAAACTACACACGCTGGTCCAATTCAATAAGGATTCCAGCATGGTCGGAATAATATTCTCCGGGCTGATCGTACGCCCCAAACCTTCCTCTAAATACGACCTCCAGTTGCTGAATCGTGAGCAGACAAAGATGACATGCTCAGCATCCTCAACCACATTCCCACCACAATGTGGACAGAACGGAGAGTCGTCGTGCTTAAAACGAAATAGATATGACCTAAAGCAACCATGTCCAGACAAGAACTGTGTTAAGTAATATTTCAGATCACCATGCTTCCTAGTCAGCCATAATCTGATGTCGGGTATTAATGTATAAGTCCATCTTCCCTTTTCAGTGGTTGACCACCGTTCTTGCCATTTTTGCATACATAAGTCAGAGTTATCCCTATTCAAGATTTCTAAATCGGTAGCGATCATACCCGCAATGATAAAAGCCGCCTCGTGCGACACTGTCCGGAATGCTTAAAGCAGCTAGCCTATACACAGGGGATACCAGCCCCACATATGTGGAATATCTAAGTGAGTCTGACCATACCGGGTGTGCATATAGGATAATGCTCGTTACTACTACAGCGAGCAGTTTCCTCTGAAGATACTTTGGCCCTCTCGTATTTGGCATGATCTGAGATAGCGCCAAACAGGTCCCTGATGCTTTGGATGCTATATATCGCAAGTGCTCGCGAAAAGATAGCCGTGTGTCAATCATCACACCCAGATATTTCAGAAATGCCTTTGATTCTATGGAACAGGTGCCAACATTGAGGGTAATAGTTTCCCTAGCCTTACGACTACTTATCAAAACCGCTTCGGTTTTATGATCAGCTAGAGTCAATCCCATTGCAGTGATCCAGGACTTTACTAATTGTACGCTGGCATTTGCAATGGTTTCTGCCTCCAGCAATTCCTTACCTTCACACACCAGCGCTATATCGTCTGCGAATCCCACAATCTGTACTCTCTCAGGTAACCTCAACCTTAGTACTCCATCATACATTACGTTCCACAACAATGGTCCAAGTATCGATCCTTGGGGAACACCACCACTAATCCTACGTTTCCTTATACCCGCATCTGTACTATAGATCAATTCTCTATACCGGAAATAATCCTGCACTATCCCTATCAGATATTCTGGGATGTCCAATCGAGTTAGAGCATCAACAATATGCACCCAGCTCGCTGTGTTGAACGCGTTCTTCACATCCAGCGTCACAACTACACAGTACTCCTTTGTGCCATTCCTCCAACTCCTGCCATAGATAGTCCGTGCAGCAGTTTCTACTACCACGTTTATAGCATCCACTGTTGACCTCGCCTTCCTGAAGCCAACTTGGTTGTCTGATAGGCCATTTCTGTCTTCAACGCAATTCCCAAGTCTTCGGCAGATCACACCCTCTAGCAACTTCCCACATGTATCTATATATATATATATATATATATATTATATATATATATATCTATATATATATATATATATATATATATATGTAAATTTACATATATATATATATATAAATATATATATGCATATATATATATATATATATATATATGTAGATATACATATATATATATATATATATATATACATATATATATATATATATATATATATACATATATATACATATATATACATATATATATATATATATATATATATATATATATATATATATATACATATATTCATATATATAAACATACATATATACATATATATATATATATATATATATATGTAGATATACATATATATATATATATATATATATATATATATATATATATATATATATGTATATCTACATATATACATATATATATATATATATATATATATATATATACATACATATATATATATATATATATATATATATATATATATATATGTATATCTACATATATATATATATATATATATATATATATATATATATGCATATATATATATATATATATATATATATATATTTATATGTATATATATATATATATATATATATATATATATATATATATATATGTAAATTTACATATATATATATATATATATATATATAGATATATATATATATATATATATATATAGATATATATATATATATATATATATATACATATATATATATATATATATAGATATATATATATACATATATATATATATATATATATATATATATATAGATATAGGCATTGTATATGCAGGTGGCAGATGAGCTGAGCAGTGGAACTGGTCAGCTCAAGGTGCCCTGCAATAAGCAGACGCAGACAGGGGTTATGGTAAGACCATCTCCCCCTGTCCCTGCAGGTGCGACCCCGAAGCGTAGGAGAGATGAAAGTACTCTTGGGCCAAAGGGGAATAGGGCTAAGAAGAAGAGGAAGGATGCAGTAGATGCAATCAGGAGTAGTGAAGGTAGCTGTGTGGGATCGGCGGCAGCGAATGGTGCTGCTTTGCCGAACCCAGGCACTAAGGAACCTGGGTGGATAAAGGTCCGTCCCAGGGAAGCGAATAGAAATAGGATTAGGAGTAAGCAGGGGTCACGTTCGGATGCCCTAGTTATTAAAACATGTGGGAACGCTTCCTATGCTGAGATTCTCAAGCAAGTGAAGAAGGACCCTAAACTTAGTAATCTGGGGGAGAATGTGAAGGGCATTCGGAAGACTGGGAAGGGTGAGCTGCTACTGGAGCTCACTAAACCCGCTCACCAGAATATAGGTGTGTTCAGGTCGGAGGTGGAAGCGGTACTGGGTGGGACTGCCGAAGTACGGGCACTATCCCAAGAGGTTAGGATTGAAATTAGGGACATAGATGAGGTGACTTCCAAGGAGGACATCTATGACGCCATAGTTAGTAAATCCAACGATTTTAAGGTACTGCAGTTGACTGCAATTAAATCACTGAGGAGAGCGTATGGGGGAACACAAACTGCCACGATTGGCCTGAGTGCTCCTCTAGCTAGACGCCTTCTAGAGATGTCCAAGATACGCATCGGCTGGGTCGTGTGTCGAATACGGGAAAAGATAGCACCGAAGAGGTGCTACAACTGTCTCGATTTTGGACATAGGGCGACGAATTGTAGCGGCCAGGATCTATCCGGAAATTGCTTGCGTTGTGGAGAAGCTGGCCACAAGATTGCAACATGTTCCAACAGACCTTCGTGCATGCTCTGTAGAAAGGGTGGAAGTACTAATGGTGACCATGTCACCGGATGCGTAGTTTGCCCGTACTACAAGAGGGCGCTACAAAAGCTTAGAGGTTAAACACTACTTAAAAATCAGGATGCGCATATTACAGCTAAATCTCAATCATTGCCAAGCAGCACAGGAGTTGCTTAGGCAAACCGTACGAGACTTAAAGGTAGACGTTGCTGTACTCAGTGAGCCATATAAGAAGATTGTATCTGCAAATTGGGTTACTGATGATACAGATACAGCAGCTATATGGACTACCGGTTCTTTGATATTGAGGGAGAGGTTATCACCGCAATGTGGGTACACGCGGGCCACTGTTTCCGGCATATGTTTGTACAGCTGTTATGTTCCTCCTAGGTATTCTATTGATGACTTTCGTGTTATTATAGACAACATAGTGATGGACGCTGCAGCCAGGAGTCCTGTTATAATAGCAGGGGATTTCAACGCGTGGGCTGTTGAATGGGGCTGCCCCTTGACAAATGCAAGGGGAAGGATGCTATTAGAGGCCCTTTCTGCGCTAAATGTTGTGCTCTTGAATTCTGGAGATGAGGAAACATTTAGAGGAGGAAATGGTGGTTCAATTATTGATATTACGTTTGCCAGCGATACCATTATAAACCGTGTAAACTGGAGAGTATCTGATGTTTATACTCACAGCGATCACAGTGCCATAATTATGGATATACAGGATGATATACGGCATGTGACTCCCCGTGCACAAGGTTTGTCGGGATGGAAAGTGAATACCTTTGATAAGGATATTTTTGCCATCTGTATGTAAGGTATGGAATTAAATGGTTCAGCTGAGGATATGGCAGAACAATTGGTAAACCATATCACGCGGTCGTGCGATGCATCTATGGTGAGGCGGAAAGGATCCGTAAAGGGGTCACCGGTTTATTGGTGGAATGATGATATTGCCGGCTTGAGGGCGGAGTGTATACGTGCCAGAAGGCAGTATACAAGAACTCGAGGTAGGTTAGAGAATAGCGTATACCAGGAGAATTACAGGAATAGGAGGAAGGCCCTAAAGGATGCAATTCGTAGGAGCAAGCGGCAGTGTTTTCTTAATATCTGTGATGAGGTGGATGATAATCCTTGGGGTCTCGCATATAAGCTGGTCACCAAAAAACTTAAATGCCTGACCCCGTTGCAACCGAGTGAGGGGCCAATCCTGGAGGAAATTGTAGATCATCTCTTTCCCCAGCAGGACGCACCACCTTGGGAGCACAACCCTCCAATTGGGACATTAAATTTTCCCCCGGTTACAATAGCTGAGATTGAGGACGTTGTCTCTAGGTTTAGAGACAAGAAGGCACCTGGACTCGACTGCATTCCAAATATAGTATTAAAGGAGGCCGTCAGGCTTTGTCCCGAGCAGTTCTTAAGAATGGTGAATACATGCTTAGGTAGGGGAATTTTTCCAACAAGATGGAAGAGGCAGAAGTTGGTATTAATACCAAAAGCCACTAAACCCCTAGATGATCCCTCATCTTATCGGCCACTGTGTATGATAGATACATGTGGGAAGTTGCTAGAGGGTGTGATCTGCCGAAGACTTGGGAATTGCGTTGATGACAGAAATGGTCTATCAGACAACCAATTTGGCTTCAGGAGGGCGAGGTCAACAGTGGATGCTATAAACGTGGTAGTAGAAACTGCTGCACGGACTATCTATGGCAGGAGTTGGAGGAATGGCACAAAGGAGTACTGTGTAGTTGTGACGCTGGATGTGAAGAACGCGTTCAACACAGCGAGCTGGGTGCATATTGTTGATGCTCTAACTCGATTGGACATCCCAGAATATCTGATAGGGATAGTGCAGGATTATTTCCGGTATAGGGAATTGATCTATAGTACAGATGCGGGTATAAGGAAACGTAGGATTAGTGGTGGTGTTCCCCAAGGATCGATACTTGGACCATTGTTGTGGAACGTAATGTACGATGGAGTACTAAGGTTGAGGTTACCTGAGAGAGTGCAGATTGTGGGATTCGCAGACGATATAGCGCTGGTGTGTGAAGCTAAGGAATTGCTGGAGGCAGAAACCATTGCAAATGCCAGCGTACAATTAGTAAAGTCCTGGATCACTGCAATGGGATTGACTCTAGCTGATCATAAAACCGAAGCGGTTTTGATTAGTAGTCGTAAGGCTAGGGAAACTATTACCCTCAATGTTGGCACCTGTTCCATAGAATCAAAGGCATTTCTGAAATATCTGGGTGTGATGATTGACACACGGCTATCTTTTCGCGAGCACTTGCGATATATAGCATCCAAAGCATCAGGGACCTGTTTGGCGCTATCTCGGATCATGCCAAACACGAGAGGGCCAAAGTATCTTCAGAGGAAACTGCTCGCTGGAGTAGTAAGGAGCATTATCCTATATGCACACCCGGTATGGTCAGACTCACTTAGATATTCCACATATGTGGGGCTGGTATGCCCTGTGTATAGGCTAGCTGCTTTAAGAGTATGTAGTGCATTTCGGACAGTGTCGGACGAGGCGGCTTTTATCATTGCGGGTATGATCCCTATCGATTTAGAAATCATGAATAGGGATAACTCTGATTTATGTATGCAAAAATGGCAAGAACGGTGGTCAACCACTGAAAAGGGAAGATGGACTTATTCATTAATACCCGACATCAGATTATGGCTGACTAGGAAACATGGTGATCTGAAATATTACCTAACACAGTTCTTGTCTGGACATGGTTGCTTTAGGTCATATCTATTTCGTTTTAAGCACGACGACTCTCCGTTCTGTCCACACTGTGGTGGGAATGTGGTTGAGGATGCTGAGCATGTCGTCTTTGTCTGCTCACGATTCAGCAACTGGAGGTCGTATTTAGAGGAAGGCTTGGGGCGTACGATCAGCCCGGAGAATATTATTCCGACCATGCTGGAATCCTTATTGAATTGGACCAGAGTGTGTAGTTTTGTACAGCTTGTTCTAATAGAACTTCGCAGATTAGCACAGATTCGTAGGAGAGTTAGTACGTCTTAGGATTCGTTAGCTACTGACGATTAAATATGCGCATCAGTTCCGAACCTCCTTACCTAGGAACTAAGGAGGACGTAGGAATAATACTGATAATACTACCCACCCTGATGAAATGCCAAAGCTGTCCCAGGGTGGTGCTAGTGAAGTTGTCGTGGGGCCACTATTGATAGTTGCTATCATTACGTCCATAAAAAAAAAAAAATATATATAGATATAGATATACATATATATATTGTATCGATTTTTTTTTTATGAAGTCTTTTTTATACGAATCACTCCGTTGTCTGACAGCTGTTTTGAAAGTTTAAAGTGACTTCTCTACTCAGTATTGTTTAGCAAATCATCATGAACAGGTTAACTCCAGAACAACGCTTCCAAATCTTGGAAATTTATTTTCAAAAACAGTGTTCAATTAAAAATGTTTATAGAGCACTTCGTGAGTTTTATGGTGCACATAATCGTCCGTCTGAGACCACCATAAAGAACGTAATTACCAAATTTCGGTCTACATTCACTCTTTTCGATGCCAAGCCACCGAAAAGAATGATAAATGTACTGTTTGGTGCGGTATATGGGCTGGTGGAATCATCGGTCCTTATTTCTTTAAAAATGAGGAAAGACGACGCGTTACCGTGAATGGAAATCGATACGGAATCATGATCAATGAATTTTTGGTGCCAAAACTTCAAGACATGGATGTAAACGAAATGTGGTTTCAACAGGATGGTGTTAGTTGTCATACTGCGGGCGAAACAATGGACTTATTGAATGAACATTTCAACGACAACATTATTTCGAGAAATGGACCGGTGAATTGGCCTCCGCGTTCGTGTGATTTGACGCCACTCGATTATTTTTTGTGGAGATACCTGAAATCATTGGTTTACGTGGATAAACCAGCAACAATTGACGCTTTAGAAACCAGTATTCAACGTGTCATTGCTGAAATACGCCCTCAAATGCTTGAAAAGGTCTTCGAAAATTGGACCTCCAGAATGACCTTTGTGCAAAATAGTCGTGGTTAAATGACAAGGAATTATCTACCAAATAAAAATTTTTTTTTTGGCCATTTCATAATTTGGCATGTGTTTTATTTAAATATCAAATCAGCAAGCTCTTATAAAAACACCCTTTTATATATATTCTATATATTGTATATATCTATATATATATATATATATATATATATATATATATATATATATATATATATATATATATATATACTCGGTAACTCTTACAAATATCAAGACGTGTCCGATTTTCTCTGTAAAATATTTGTTATAAAGTATATATTACTGCGCGCATAATACCATAAGCTGTGTTTTCGTGATCATTGAAGTGTTGGTTGCTGATCTATGCATTTGTATGTTGAAGTGAATTGTTCGTCCATCTATTAAACTACTTTTTAATTCCTCATTGGTGCTGATTTGTGTGTTATACTCATATATACATACATACAAACACAATTATATTCGTACAAAATAATTCGACATACATGCATCTCTAATTACATATTTTTGCAAGTACGGATTTATTCCTTCTGTGTGATCAGCTGTTCTACTTAACCAGTGATACATTTTAAACCAGCTCTATTTGGTTTGTGAATTGAATAAGTTTTGGTGACGCCATCTATTGTTGAGATTCCAACAACACTACGCGATACGATAATACCTTTAATAATCTGCTGTTTGATAATCTAATTATGACTGATACAAAATTTAAATGCGTCCATAAAAATTGTAATATAACTGGTGATGACGAAAGGATGGTATGCTGCTGGCTTTGCAATGGTCTTTCTCATTTTAAATGTAGTGGATTGAAAACACTTATCGCTGAAGCTCTCCGTAATATCAAAGGATTAAAATGGTGCTGCAATGATTGTATGAAAATTGATACAGAATTTTTTCGCTTTTACCAAAGCACTAAGGATAAAGTATCAAAGGCATACAAAATAAAATGTCTGCTCTATCCAAAGAAATTGCAGCTTATGGAAGCTTATTTGATAATTTTAAACAATTAGAAAATTTACAACCTTTTGAATCTTCGCCTAAACGACGTAAGTCAGCCAGGAATAAGAACAAGAGTAATAATGACCCGATAATAGTGCAAAATGTACAATCTAATCTGTCTGATCTGCCGCCTGCGCCGTCCATTGGGCTCATAACTTCTGGTCAAAATTTGGATAAATTTGCAACTACTATAAATCAACCAGCATCATCTAAGACAAATAATCTAATAGCTGATACTCCTCAAAACCTGCAGCCTCTAATTATAAACCAGAATCTAACATCTCCCTCGTCTGTAACAAGCCCGTCAATCGATATAAATTTCGCTTCATTAAATAATGCTCAACATTTCAATAGTCAACACGAGAATACCATCCATATGTTGCTTCAATCCTCGGGTCAACCACCTGTTAACACATCCAACACTGTTCCAACTATTCAACCGAATACCATAAACTCCGTAACCGCTAGTTCACAAAATATAGATAATAACACCGCTGTATTTCGCCCTTTAAAAGTTGTACAACCAAAAAAATCTATATTCATCTCTCGCTTTGCATACGATACTTCAACAGCAGATATTGAACATTACATAAAAAGTAAATTTTGTTTCAATACGGATATTGTAGTACATATATAAATTTAGATATTCTCGACCACGCAGTATTGCTTCATTTAAAATTATGGTACCTGGTGAAATATTCCAGCAGGTTGTTGATCCAAATTTTTGGCCGCATAACTCTCTCATAAGAGAATTTATAAACCATGATGTTCCGAAACATACTAATACTGCTAGATTGCCTCCTTCAACCACAAATATGGCAAAAAACTAGATAATATTGCTGATGAAATAATATATCCAGATAATGTTCCTATAATAAATAACACGCAAAGCTTATCAACATCAATAGACTATACTAAAGAAAAAATTCCACATGATTTAGACCCACTTCTGTATTCAGTTTTTTATCAAAATGTTAGTGGCATGAGAACCAAGACTCGTGATTTTCAACTATTTATGTCGGCCCGAGAATACGATATTATTATTATTACTGAAACTTGGCTACATAAGGAAATTTATAGTGCTGAATACTTCGACGATTATTATGTTGTGTACCGTCACGATCGCTGTTGTACTCTATCAGATAAACATAGAGGTGGAGGCGTTTTAACTGCGATTAGAGCTGATTTCGACTCGGAATTTATTTCTCTTGAAAACACTAATTTAATTGAGCAACTTTGTGTTAAATTATCGTTCTCAAATAATTGTTCTATTTACATAGTTACGTCGTATATACCTCCTAATAGCACTTTCAAAATGTATAAATTTCACTTAGATAATATACAAAAGCTTGTGAATAACTTAGATGCTGACGATTTCGTATTAGTTTTTGGTGACTTTAATTTGCCTAACATAAAATGGATTTTTGAGGAAAATGTATGTCTTCCATATAATATAATTAATGAAATTGATGAACATGTAACGGGCTTCTTTCTGTTAAATGATTTTAAGCAATTTAACCGTTTTAATAATGATGTAGGTAGAATTTTAGATCTAATATTTGTTAGTGACTCTATTAAAGCATCTTGCAATTTGGCTGCAAATCCGGTCTCTGTAAATACAGTACATCATAAAGCAATTGATTTTCAGTTTAAATTTTTTTCCTATGTTCCTGAGCCTTCCGATACTACCAGCAGATATAATTTTCATAAAGCTGATTTTTATAGTTTAAACGAATACTTTAAAGAAGTCGATTGGTCTATGCTATCTTGTCTAGATAATCCAGATAGCATTTACAAATTTATTTGCAACAACTTTGATGCTGCAATAAATTCTTATGTGCCGAAATCCATACTAAGGTGTAATAATAAGCCCCCCTGGTTTAACTCAAGACTTTGCCATATGAGAAATTTAAAAAATAAAGCTTATAAATGATATATTAATTCTCCGAATGATACCTATCGACAACGATTCATTTTGGCTCGTAACGAATATAACTTTTTCAGAAATTTTCTCTATAAACAATACATTTTCAATATCGAGAACAAAATAAAAACAAATTCCGCAGCATTTTGGCATTATTTAAATAATAAAAGAGGCAATAATAATATACCTAAACGTATGTATTATGGCTCTTCATCGGCCGATAATACATTGGATACTTGTAATCTTTTCTCACAATTCTTTCAAAGCACTTTCATTAAACCTTCAATACAAAGCTATGACTATCAACCGTATCCAAACAATCGAACTCATGAAATAAATTTTGACATAACCGTGGAGGACGTAAGTGTAGCTATTAAAGCATTGAATACAGAATCTAACTGCTCAGTGGGGGGCTATCCAGCCATATTTTTCAAAGAGTGTTCGCAAAATATTGCTTTTGCTATTACTAAACTGTTTAACACATGTCTTATGAAAGGCAAATTTTTGGATGAATGGAAACTTTGTTCAGTAGTGCCGATTTTTAAATCCGGGGACCGTAGTCTGATCACGAATTATAGGCCAATAGTGAAACAAAGTACTTTTGCTAAGCTCTTTGACGCAATTATTAAAAATAAACTTTTTAAATGTGTTGAAAACTTTATTTCTCCATTTCAACATGGATTTATGCCTGGTAGGTCAACTGCGACTAATTTGTTACTGTTAACCCATAACATTATTAACGCCATGGAACAGAAGTCTCAATGTGATGTCATTTATACTGACTTTGCCAAGGCATTTGATACCGTGAGCCATACACTTCTGTTGAAGAAACTGTGTATGTTAGGTCTGTCCAACAATCTTATAATGTTTTTCAAAAGCTTTCTATTAAATAGGTCTTTGAGCGTTAATATTGGGAAGTTTTCCTCTTCATTACTAATAAATGCGTATTCTGGCATTCCGCAGGGCACACACATTGGCCCTTTACTTTTTGTAATTTTTATTAATGATTTACCGCTCTATTTCAAATTTTCTAAATGTCTGTTATTTGCTGACGACTTGAAACTATTTAGAAGAATAACGGTAATGGATGATTGTGAAAAACTGCAGTCAGATCTGACTAGGCTTTCCAATTGATGTTTGGCTAATGGTTTTATAATTAATATTTCAAAATGTTGTATGGTATCATATTCACGTAACATAACACCAGTGAATTATATTTACAGTATTGACGGTACTCCACTGAAACGTGAGTCTCAAGTTAAAGATTTGGGTATTATTTTCGACAATAAATTAAACTTTTCGTACCACATTGACTATATTATCTGTAAAGCTTATTGCATGGTTGGTTTTATAAGGAGAAACTCAAAGGACTTTAAGGATGCGTACACCCTTAAATCTCTATATGTATGTAACATTAGTACGCAGTAATCTGGAATATTGTTCACGTATTGAACGAGTGCAAAAATTTTTTATCAAATCGGCATTAAGACTTTGTTGGCAAAACGAATTACCGTCATATGATGTAAGAAGGAAACTACTCGGTTTACAATCGCTGGAAGACCGCAGAAGTTATTTATCAGTTTTATTCGCTTATAATGTTATATCTGGTGGAATTAGTTGTGAAGAAATTGTAAGTTTATTTGCTCTATATGATGCCCCTAGGAATTTGAGGAAAAATAGATGTTTTGTTGAACTCATTCATAGGACAAATTATGCCGAAAATGAGCCAATTGCAAGATGTATGCATTTATGTAATAGCTTTAACCCACCGTTAAATTTTGATACAAATTTAGTAAATTTTAAGTTAATATTATTTAAGTATTTTAATTAAACACTAAAAATCTTATTCATAAAATTATGAGGGGCTTATAAGAGTGTAATAGAGCAAATTTCATATGAAATTTTCTTTTATTACGCTGTTATTAGACTCTCATAATTTTTATGAATAAGGGGGTAATTATTTAAGTAATCTGTAAGATTTAATCTGTAGATGAAATAAATAAATATATATATATATATATATATATATATATATATATATATATATATATATATATATTTAGTTTTGTATGAGTTTCAAACAGCGTTGCCAAAATGATGATTTTATCATATTTTTGATGATTTTTGAACCAAAATATGATTTGATGATTTTTTTTCTTAAATTATGATTTCTAATTTATAAAAATTATGATTTTTTTATTTCAAGTGTGTACTACTTTCATTGTAATTGTACTACATAGCGTTAAGTTTTGTATCATCTTGTTGTTCGTTGCTTTTATTTGCTTTACAATTGTTACCCTGTAACAAACACATGTATGTATGTGCAAAAAAATGCATCATTGTTTTGGAAATAAAGACCTTAAAGAGCATCTCTGCATATCTGTTATTTTAGTGGGAAGTACAAATTATATTCTTTCTTAAGAAAAAGGAAAAATAAAAAAAATGTACAAGTATTTAATACGAAAAGGTAAAATTAATATTTCTATTATAAATTTTTTGCATCTATAATCCATTTATTTACTATCACTTTTAGATGGTAATTACAATCCTCGTGAAGCAGAAAACGAAGAAACTACGGTTGAAGATGATAAAGTTATTTAAATTAATTTGCCTTATATAAACGTATATACTTTGAAAATAAATTTCTAATTTTAGATTTCAGAAGAAAAAAGACGAAAAGTAAACCCATCTAGGATGAAAAATTTAGTTGGTTAACAAGAAAAATAAGTTCATCAGGTGAGGAGGAAATTTTTTGTACAATATGCAATTCGATTCTTAAAGCAAGTGCTGGCAGAGCGGATCTAGTAAAACATCAATCAACCCAATAGCACATAAGCTGAGCGAATTGTATAAGTAGCAGCCAAACAAAAATTAAATCACAATTTGAAGGTAAAACTGCTGAGATGAGGAGTGTAAAAAACTTAAAACTCCAATTAAGTGCGTTTATTGCAGAACACAACCTTCCATTTTCGTGTATGGATCACTTAACTTTATTTTTAAAATCATCCATTCCTGATTCAAAAATAACACCTAATCTTGCATGTGGCAGAACAAAAATTATATGCCTTATTAAAAACGTTTTAGGCCGGACACAATTTGAATTCGTTTGTAATATACTGAATCAGCAGAAACTTTCCTTATGTGTGGATGAGTCTACTGACATAAGCAATAAAAAATCGCTTTGTTTAGTAATCCGGGTAACTATAAATTATACAGTACATACAAGACTTATTGTTTGGCTTAATTAAAGTGGAGAGTGGTGAAGCTTTAACAATATTTAATTGTATAAAAGGTTATTTTGAAAAATACAAAATACTGTACAAAGAAAATTTAATAGGATTCGCAGCAGATGGTGCTCCAAATATGACAGGCAAAAATCATTCCGTTGCCAGGTTATTTAAGAATGAAATTCCAAATTTATTTGTTGTTAAATGTATTTGTCATTCAATTGTGCTTTGCTCTTCTTATGCTTGTCTTAAACTTCCACCTGAAGTAGAGTCCTTAGTACGCGATATATATAATTACATAGCGAATAGTCCAAAACGCAATTCACAGACTAGGTGGTTATCATCAGAGTCTGCAGTTGTACGAGTTCTCGAGTTATATGAACCATTAAATATATATTTTACGTTTGCCTCTAATATAGATCATATAGATAGCGCCCAATTTATAAAAAACAAGTTGAATGACATAAATGAACTTTATTTGTGTTTTTTAAAGTATATTCTCCATATTGTAAATAACGTAAACAAAATTTTTCAAAGCTCATCCTGTCAAATACATAGAATGTATGAGGAACTGCAACGCCTTTACTTAAAAATTTTAGACAATTTTATAAAAACAGAATTTGTGAACATGAGTCTCAATAACGACCTTGACTTTGAAAACAAAAGTCTATTTCTACATAGCGAAAAAGTCTATCTGGGTGTTTTTGTTAAACAAAAGATTTCTAGCTCAAAGCTCACTGCAAATGAAAAATATTAATTTATTGAAATTTGTGTGGCATTTTACATTGAGTTATGTAAACAAATATTAAAACGATTTGATTTTAACGACATGTTTTTAAAAGAGCTCTCATGTCTTGGCCCTTTGAAAATTATAAATAGAAAAATTAATTCTTTGACAGGCTTAATATACAGTTTTCCAAATTTAATTAGTGAAAAGGATATTCAAAACATAGATGACGAATTTAGAAAACTCCGTTTTATAAAATTCAGTGACCATTTTACAACTCTAGATAATCTTAGCTGTGAAGAATTTTGGTCAAAAGTTTCAAAAATAACTCGTGCTGGCAACATTCCAGCTTTTCCGGTGCTGTCAAAATTTTTTCAAAACTTAATATGTCTTCCCATTTCGTCAGCAAATGTGGAACGAATATTCTCAACAGTCAATTTAAACAAAACTAAATATAGAAATAGATTAGACAACAGAACTCTCGAAGGTATCTTATATGCAAAAGATTACTTAGCAATAAGAAACTGTTCCTGCTATAATTTAAAAATAGACCAAGATATTACTAAAAATATGAAACCCGGTATATATTATAGTTAGTAATAGTTCTTCATAAAACTTTTTCATAGGACATGTGCTTTTTAATCTGAATTTATTATACCCTTCACAAAAAAGTGAAAGGGTATATATATGTAGGTTTGTCATTCCGTGTGTAATTTCTTCGATATGCACATGGGACCCCATAAAGTGTATATATTCTGGATCCTTATGAATAGCCATGACGATTGAGCGATGTCCGTCTGTACGTGAAATCGGTTTTCCCAAGCCCCCAGAAGAGCTAGAGACTTCGTTCTTGGACCGTTGGATTGGAAATGAACTTAAATAGGCTGCTATTCAGAAAGATCCAAAGTATGGTTTCAGAGCTGGGAAGCTTAAACCTATTTCTCGACGCAAAATTTATACCAAAAATCAATTATTTTTTTTAATGTTTGTAAATTAAACCTACTTCATGCTTTGGGGAGCCTCAATGGTCTATTAAAAACTAAAAAAATAAAAATTTTTTTCCAGGGATGGGAAATTAAGTTTTTTTTTCGGCCTATTCCGTATTTTGTAGTACATGTAGTAACTAAAATTGTTAAAAATTTCAAGTTTTTCTTTAACAAAACCACTTTATACGTCATGAAGATTTGCATTAGCAAAAAAAATCAAAAATTTTAAATTCAAATTTTGCTATCAGGGGTGGTAAATTGAATATTTTTTATACATGAAGGTAATCAAACAGGCAACTGATGTTGTTTTTTTTTTGTTTTTTGCTAACTAAAACTGTCTTACAATTTAGGAAGAACATAATTGGTATCAAAAATTCAAAAATAAAAAATAAAATTTCGAATCCAGGAATGGACGAGTGCAATATTTTATGGTACATGAAAGTTACCAAAATAGTAAAAAATTTGCAATTTTTGGTAAATAAAACTACCTTATACCTCAAGAAGCGTTGCACTGATAAAAAAAAACAAACAAAAAAAAATTAAAATTTCGTTTCCAGGGTTGGAAAAATTAAATTTTTTTGGTACATGCAATACTTTGTAGTACATGTTATAACCAAAATGGTTGCAAAATTCGAGTTTTTCTTAAACAAAACTAATTTATACCTCATGAAGATTTGCATTGATAAAGAAAATTTTAAAAAATTTAAATTTCGTTTCCAGGGTTGGAAAATTTAAATTTTTTTTTTAACATAAATGTAACCAAAAAGGCAATTGACGTTGTTTTTTACTAATTAAAACTATATTTATAACCTATATGGTTATAAATATTAAGTTTTTCTTAAATAAAACTATTTCATGCCTCATTAAAAGTTGCATTGATAAAAAAAAATTGTGTTTTTAGATTTTCTTTGGCCAAGTGCATAAATTTCAATACGTGAAGAATTTTTTGAGCTAATCAGGCCTAACGCATTCAATGTTAATAAAAAACCTTTGTTACATTTTTTTCCCAACGTTTCGTCAATTGTTTGTTGACTTCTTCAGGGGTTTTTTTTGTCTATTTTAATTTTAAAACATACCAGTTACAATTTAAAACATTGTTTCTTTTAAAGTTAGAGTTATACTCACAATATTGCGGTTCGTACTACATTAATTACATATAAGTTGTTTCTGTTTTTAACAATTAAAGTCAAATTAAAAAATTTTGTAAATTTGTTTAGATCACAATTTTAAAAATTAACTAAAATCAACCAGTGTATATCTCAAGCACTGAGTCAAGTTCAATAGTTGATATGGCAGTTTGTTTTTTATTTTATAGCAACAATATAGCTAGCATTAATATTATCGGTATCCTCTTTTATATTCATAGTTCTTTCTATCTTTTGTTGTATACGTAGGCTTTCGATCGTATATCTCTTCCTTTCTATCTTTTCTCTATCTAGAATTTTGACTTTGTCAAAATCCACTGAATGTTTCTTGTTCTGACATTCTGGTTCCCATGTTATCGACAAGAAACATTCAGTGGATTTTGACAAAGTCAAAATTCTAGATAGAGAAAAGATAGAAAGGAAGAGATATACGATCGAAAGCCTACGTATACAACAAAAGATAGAAAGAACTATGAATATAAAAGAGGATACCGATAATATTAATGCTAGCTATATTGTTGCTATAAAATAACAAACAAACTGCCATATCAACTATTGAACTTTACTCAGTGCTTGAGATATACACTGGTTGATTTTAGTTAATTTTTAAAATTGTGATCTAAACAAATTTAAAAAATTTTTTAATTTGACTTTAATTGTTAAAAACAGAAACAACTTATATGTAATTAATGTAGTACGAACCGCAATATTGTGAGTATAACTCTAACTTTAAAAGAAACAATGTTTTAAATTGTAACTGGTATGTTTTAAAATTAAAATAGACAAAAAAACCCCTGAAGAAGTCAACAAACAATTGACGAAACGTTGGGAAAAAATGTAATAAAGGTTTTTTATTAACATTGAATGCGTTAGGCCTGATTAGCTCAAAAAATTCTTCACGTATTGAAAAAAAATTAAAATTTCGTTTCAAGGGTTGGGAAATTGATATATTTATTCTGCATAAAAATAACCAAAAAGGCAATTGACGTTGTTTTTTTTTTGCTAATTAAAGCTGTTTTATAATTCAGAAAGAACAAAATTGGTATTAAAATCTTAAAAAATCAAAATTTCGAGTCCAGGGTTGGACAAATGATATATTTTATGGTACATGAAAGTGACCAAAAAGTTTAAAAATTTTAATTTTTTTGTCAAGTAAAACTATGTTACACCTCACTAAGAATTGCATTGGTAAAAAATTTAAAATTCCAGAGTTGGGAAATCGAAATATTTTTCGTACATAATAGTACATACATAAATTAAAAATTTTGTGCTTTTAGTGAATTAAACCTATTAGATATTTCAGAAAAAACTAAACTAGTATCAAAATATTATAAATTCGGTTACAGGGTTGGAAAATTGAAATATTTTTGGTATATAAAAGTACATACAAAAATTTCAAATTTTGTTTTTTAGTGAATTAAAGCTATTTTATATATCAGAAAAAATTAAATTAGTATTAAAAAATTAAAAATTCGGTTCCAGGGTTGGAAAATCGACATTTTCCGATTCATAAAAGCAGCCATTTTATGTGTTATTTTTTTATTTTTATGATGAATTATAACCACTTTATACATCAGAAAGAAGTAAACTGGTATTAAAAACCAACAAAATCTAAAAGACGATTCTACGGTTGGACAATTAGAACTTTTTGGGGTACATGAAACGGATTTTTTGTTTTATTTGTAAATGAAATATATATAATATTTTTAAAAGACGTTCATAGGTATTAGATATAAGAAAAGCCAAACATTTAGCTTCCTAGCCGAAAAATTTAAACATTTTCTTATATATAAAAGTAACCGATAACATCATTTTGATTTTTCAATTAAACCTACTTTCTGTTTTGGCAAGAAAGAAAGAAAGAAGAATTACATCTGTGAAGGGTAATTAAGATTCGGCACAGCCGAATATAGCACTTTTACTTGTTAAGCTTTCTTAAATAAGTAAATATTTATTTAAATAAATACATACTGTTATTGTTCTAATGAAATCAGTTGAGTGTTTTTCTAAGTTTTCTATTTATTGGTTGGTGAATGTGTGATTAAAAATTTAAGTTTGCTTATTTTCTCCGATTTTGTCGGAGCAATGACGACAAAGCCAGCGAAAATATGGTTTGTCACCATATAAACATAAGTACAGGTTTCGCCGTAAATGCTTTAAGCAGTAATAATTTAAATACATATGTTAATATATATTAATTATAATTTTTAAATAAAATGTTGTATTAAAAAAATGATGATTTTTTTCCATAATATATGATTTTTTTTCCGGCATATGATGATTTTCTTCTCAAAGCTTCTGGCAACGCTGGTTTCAAAGCCTACTATTCTTATTCTGTTGTTATTTTTGAAAATAGTTTGTAATTTACAAGTTGTGCATTCTCAGATGGTTTTCGGAAGTATATGCATATGATAAGAGGTTTTTAACTTTTCAAAAATGTGGTTAAAGTCTACTGACGATTTGGTAAAACACCAATGAAATGCATATAGACATTGCTTAACCACCAACAAATAAATTTCATTTATTATATATTTATATATATATATATATATATATATATATATATATATATACATATACATATCTATACATACATACATATATAAATATATATATATATATATATATATATATATATATTGTATATATATATATATGTATATATGTATATACATATATATATATATATATATATATATATATATATATATATATGTATATATATATATATATATATATATATGGATATATATATATATATATATATATATATATATATATATATATATATATATATGTATATATATATATATGTGTATATATATATATATATATATATATATATATATATATGTATGCTATCTTGTCTGGATAATCCAGATAGCATTTACAAATTTATTTGCAACAACTTTGATGCTGCAATAAATTCTTATGTGCCGAAATCCATACTAAGGTGTAATAATAAGCCCCCCTGGTTTAACTCAAGACTTTGCCATATGAGAAATTTAAATAATAAAGCTTATAAATGATATATTAATTCTCCGAATGATACCTATCGACAACGATTCATTTTGGCTCGTAACGAATATAACTTTTTCAGAAATTTTCTCTATAAACAATATATTTTCAATATCGAGAACAAAATAAAAACAAATTCCGCAGCATTTTGGCATTATTTAAATAATAAAAGAGGCAATAATAATATACATAAACGTATGTATTATGGCTCTTCATCGGCCGATAATACATTGGATACTTGTAATCTTTTCTCACAATTCTTTCAAAGCACTTTCATTAAACCTTCAATACAAAGCTATGACTATCAACCGTATCCAAACAATCGAACTCATGAAATAAATTTTGACATAACCGTGGAGAACGTAAGTGTAGCTATTAAAGCATTGAATACAGAATCTAACTGCTCAGTGGGGGGCTATCCAGCCATATTTTTCAAAGAGTGTTCGCAAAATATTGCTTTTGCTATTACTAAACTGTTTAACACATGTCTTATGAAAGGCAAATTTTTGGATGAATGGAAACTTTGTTCAGTAGTGCCGATTTTTAAATCCGTGGACCGTAGTCTGATCACGAATTATAGGCCAATAGTGAAACAAAGTACTTTTGCTAAGCTCTTTGACGCAATTATTAAAAATAAACTTTTTAAATGTGTTGAAAACTTTATTTCTCCATTTCAACATGGATTTATGCCTGGTAGGTCAACTGCGACTAATTTGTTACTGTTAACCCATAACATTATTAACGCCATGGAACAGAAGTCTCAATGTGATGTCATTTATACTGACTTTGCCAAGGCATTTGATACCGCGAGCCATACACTTCTGTTGAAGAAACTGTGTATGTTAGGTCTGTCCAACAATCTTATAATGTTTTTCAAAAGCTTTATATTAAATAGGTCTTTGAGCGTTAATATTGGGAAGTTTTCCTCTTCATTACTAATAAATGCGTATTCTGGCATTCCGCAGGGCACACACATTGGCCCGTTACTTTTTGTAATTTTTATTAATGATTTACCGCTCTATTTCAAATTTTCTAAATGTCTGTTATTTGCTGACGACTTGAAACTATTTAGAAGAATAACGGTAATGGATGATTGTGAAAAACTGCAGTCAGATCTGACTAGGCTTTCCAATTGGTGTTTGGCTAATGGTATTATAATTAATATTTCAAAATGTTGTATGGTATCATATTCACGTAACATAACACCAGTGAATTATATTTACAGTATTGACGGTACTCCACTGAAACGTGAGTCTCAAGTTAAAGATTTGGTTGTTATTTTCGACAATAAATTAAACTTTTCGTACCACATTGACTATATTATCTGTAAAGCTTATTGCATGGTTGGTTTTATAAGGAGAAACTCAAAGGACTTTAAGGATGCGTACACCCTTATATCTCTATATGTATGTAACATTAGTACGCAGTAATCTGGAATATTGTTCACGTATTGAACGAGTGCAAAAAATTTTTATCAAATCGGCATTAAGACTTTGTTGGCAAAACGAATTACCGTCATATGATGTAAGAAGGAAACTACTCGGTTTACAATCGCTGGAAGACCGCAGAAGTTATTTATCAGTTTTATTCGCTTATAATGTTATATCTGGTGGAATTAGTTGTGAAGAAATTGTAAGTTTATTTGCTCTATATGATGCCCCTAGGAATTTGAGGAAAAATAGATGTTTTGTTGAACTCATTCATGGGACAAATTATGCCGAAAATGAGCCAATTGCAAGATGTATGCATTTATGTAATAGCTTTAACCCACCGTTAAATTTTGATACAAATTTAGTAAATTTTAAGTTAATATTATTTAAGTATTTTAATTAAACACTAACCCCCTTATTCATAAAAATTATGAGAGTCTAATAACAGCGTAATAAAACAGAACTTCATATGAAATTTGCTCTATTACACTCTTATAAGCCTCTCATAATTTTTATGAATAAGGGGGTAAAAATCTTATTCATAAAATTATGAGGGGCTTATAAGAGTGTAATAGAGCAAATTTCATATGAAATTTTCTTTTATTACGCTGTTATTAGACTCTCATAATTTTTATGAATAAGGGGGTAATTATTTAAGTAATCTGTAGATGAAATAAATAAATAAATAAATATATATATATATATATATATATATATATATATATATATATATATATATATATATATATATATATTTAGTTTTGTATGAGTTTCAAAGCCTACTATTCTTATTCTGTTGTTATTTTTGAAAATAGTTTGTAATTTACAAGTTGTGAATTCTCAGATGGGTTTCGGAAGTATATGCATAAGATAAGAGGTTTTTAACTTTTCAAAAATGTGGTTAAAGTCTACTGACGATTTGGTAAAACACCAATGAAATGCATATAGACATTGCGTAACCACCAACAAATAAATTTCATTTATTATATATTTATATATATATATATATATATATATATATATACATATACATATCTATACATACATACATATATATATATATATATATATATATATATGTATATATGTATATATATATATATATATATATATATATCAATATATATATACATCCATATGTGTATATATATATATATGTATATATATATATATATATATATATATACATATATATAAAAGAAAGTCGTGTTAGTTACACTATTTATAACTCAAGAACGACTTAACCGATTTGGTTGCAAATTGGTGGAAATTTAGCTTAGAGTCTGGAGATGGACATAGGACACCAAAATGGCGGATACCCCAAAGATGTGGGCTATTCCTTTTATCCACCCCATGATATGGGTATCAAATGAGAGCGATTTTTGAAAAGGAAATATAAAACATAATAAAATTATTTCAAAAAGAATATGGTGGACGCTTCAAAATAGCGGAGCACTACCTTTTTCCATCCACGTGATATGGGTATAAAATGGAAAGGATTTTTGAGAACGAAACATAAAATATAATAAATCCTGTTACGAACAAAAGGGAGCAACACTCCCATGATATGGGTACCAAATTTAAGAAGTTTTGGAAGTGGGAACACAAAATGTATTGAAATATCTATATAGAAACACTTTTTGAGACACGTCCCAAAATGGTCATACGACTACTTCTTATACACCACACGATATGGGTATCAAATTAAAAGGATTATTGAGAAGGAAATTAAGACTAAAGTGTAGTAACTCCAAAAAAATCTAACAGAGAGATTTCTTCTGACTTTATCGATCTGAAAAAAACTAAAAATAAAATCGATTTTGTATACGTTTTCGTTTCGCATTTTCTGTGACGATATATGACTTTCTATATATACACATCAGCAGTCGGATCTTAAGCATTGCTTTTATAGCAAATTTTTATTTTAAATATTTTTATAATTAAGATATATGCATTTTTCTTTAAAGCATAAAATATTATTTAACAGCAATATTATATCAAAAGGTGTAAACGCAATTAAACCAATTTCCACCCAAATAACTCGCCGAGCAATGCCGGACGGGCCTGCTAGTTAAATTTTGTTTAAGTAATTGTTATTGTTTGGTCAAGTGTTATACCTCTATCAATGAAGAAGACAATAAAGAGTAAAACAAAAAAAATTATTTGATTTGCACTATTATTTAAAAAGTTATGCATTGTAAACGATGGTAAGTACTAACATGTACTCATTAAAACTCCCCACTGTATATATATATATATATATATATATATATATATATATATATATATACATATATATACATATATATATATATATATATATATATATAAATATATATACATATACATATATATATATATATATATATATATATATATATATATATACATATATATACATATATATATATATATATATATATATAGATATATACATATATATATATACATATATATATATATATATATATTGGGTGTTTTTTATTGAGGTATAGAACTTTAAGTTGGCATCACTTTTTTAACTGGCGGCCATTTTGTCAGCTGTCAAGTGATTAATATTTAGTTTGGTTTGCCATTTCATCATGAACAGGTTGACAAAAGAACAACGCTTGCAAATCGTGCAAATTTATTTCGAAAGTAATGGTTCAGATCGCGAAGTTTACCGCAAGCTCCGTCCATTTTATGGTCGACATAATCGTCCATCAGAGCAATTAATTCGGTAAACCATGGATCGTTTTCGCACTACGTTTACTCTATGTGATAATACGCATCCGCAGAGACGTCGAACAGTGCGCACCGAAGAAACAATTGCCGCTGTAGAGCAAAGTGTTGAAGAGGACCCGAATGAATGCTGGAGAGTCAGTTACCGTTAATGGAGACCGGTATAGAGCCATGATAACCGACTATTTTGTTCCCGAATCGGATGGCATGAATGTGGATGAGTTGTGGTTCCAACAAGACGGCGCTACATGCCACACAGCGCACGTCACAATCGATTTATTGAAGGAAACATTCGATGAGCGCACAATTTCGCGGAATGGACCTGTCAATTGGCCACCAAGATCGTGTGATTTGACACCTTTGGATTATTTTCTTTGGGGATATGTGAAGTCGCTCGTCTACGCCAACAAACCAGAAACGTTAGGGGACTTGGAAGCCAACATTAGTGGCGCTATTGCCAACATACGGCCCCATGTGCTCGAAAAAGTGGTTGAAAATTGGACCTGTAGAATTG
>OX637532.1:69262499-69267499 GCA_951800035.1 Linnaemya tessellans
GGGAATCAATATCCGGACCTACACCACCAACTTAATAATGACGAACTTCAAACGTACTTTGAGACTTGCCAAGTTTTAATAGGACGGAGGCAGTTGTGGCATTAGCCTGAGAGCCATTTCTGTACAAATTCACTCATACAGTCTCAGAATACCACATCTACCAGCCCAGGGTTCTGCCATTTCAAATCGTTCTCCCAGGAATGCCATAATTAAGACCGTACTGGACTTGACCTTAATGCCAGGGAGCTCAAAGCCTCATCTCAGTGTGCCAAATAGAGGGCCACACTGAATAACAGGTCTTCTTGGGGCATCTTTGTTCAAGCCCTCCAACCCGTTATAATAACTCAGGGCCGCGGGATCGTTACTCCCCGTTATCCGTACAAATATCCTTATGGATTTTAGATACGAATATCCTGGCGGACCTATATATATATATATATATATATACATATATATACATAGATAGATATATACAATATATATATATATATATATATATATATATATATATATATATATATATATATATATATATATATATATATATTGTATATATCTACTTTGTATATATATATACATATGTTTATATATATATATATATATATATATATATATATTTTTATATATATATATATATATATATATATATTATATATATATATATATATATATATATATATATATATGCATTTCATTGGTGCTTTACCAAATCATCCGTAGACTTTAACCATATATAACTACATATATATTCTGACGCAGATTGGGGATCAAATATAAATGATCGAAAGTCATACACTGGATATGTTATGTTTTTCGCTGGAGGACCAATTTCATGGGAATCGAAAAAACAGAATATTGTTGCACTAAGTTCAATGGAAGCTGAATAAATACAAATATATATATTTATATATATATATATATATATATATATATATATATATATATATATATGTTCAAATATTAAATTAAAGCCCAAGTTCTTGTATTTTATATTTGATATAAAATATTAGTATTTAAATGTTTATTTAACAGAATTTTCTATCGAACTGACAAACAAATAAAATTCATTTTACAATAAAATAAAACCTACTTTAATGTAGAATTTATATTGATCGTAAGGTATAAATGTAATCAAAGTATTTCTAACATTCACCCCCACAATATAAATTCGCCATTGAAAACCAACTTAATAGATACAATAAGTTTTAACATTTTAAATTTAACAAATTACAAAATTTAACATGATTATGATTTGCTAAACATTTAGTTAATATGTCTGCTACATTGTCTTCGGTAGGAACATATTCCAAATCTATCTCATTTGCCTTGTACTTCTCTTTGATGTAATGATAGCGTATATCGATGTGCTTACTTCTTTTCATAGTCATGTGACTTTTCGTCAAAAACCGAGCACCTTGATTATCGCAGAAGAGTTTTGTTGGTTTCTACAGCAAATTTTTTAATCCCATTTCGTTAATAAGGCTTCGGTAAAAACAAATTTCTTTAACTGATTGACACATAGCAACGTATTCAGCTTCCATTGAACTTAGTGCAACAATATTCTGTTTTTTCGATTCCCATGAAATTCGTCCTCCAGCGAAAAACATAACATATCCAGTGTATGACTTTCGATCATTTATATTTGATCCCCAATCTACGTCAGAATAATAAGTCAAATCGTTTTCATCTTTTATATAATTAATAGAAAAATCCTTATATTTTAAATAGCGTAAGACGTGTTTTGCAGCAATAAAATGTTCTTTGTGCGGATGAGAACTGAACTGTGCTAAGCTTGAAACTGTATGCGCCATGTGTTGAAATTATTGATAGATACAATAAACTGCCAATTAATGATTGGTACTTCCTTACATCGACTATTGCATCACAGTTTTGTTCATTGCATTTAAGTAGTACTGTTCTAACAACAAAAGGTGTTTTGGCAGGTTTTCAATTTTGCATGTTCCATTGTTTTAAAAGTTCTCTAACAAAATTTCTTTGATGTAATTTTATATTTCCTCTGGGTTCATTTCTAACAATTTCCATTCCCAAATAATAGTTTGCTTGACCACGATCTACGATTTCTACATTTTCTTTCAGCTTTTCCAAAATAAATTTCATAGTTTTATTTGACGAACAAGCAATCAAAATATCATCAACATAGAGAGCAATAATGCTTATTTCATTTTTATCGTGATTTATAAACACACAGCTATCGGACTTACATTGAATGAAACCAATTTTTAGCAATATTTCATTAATTTTATGATTCCACTGTCTTCCAGCTTGCTTCAATCCATATAACGATTTTTTTAACTTGCATATTAAATTTTCTTCGCCCTTTTTAATAAACGATTCTGGCTGTTTCATATATACTGCTTCCTTTAAATCTCCATTTAAATATGCAGCAACAACATCAATATGTTTTATTAGTAAATTGAATCTAACTGCTAATGACAATATTAATCGAATGGTTGGATGACGTATAACTGGCGCGTATGTTTCTTTATAATCTTCATTATATTTTTGAAAACATCCCTGTGCCACAAGTCTAGCTTTATATTTTTCAACATTTCCATCTGCAAAACGTTTCGTTGTAAATATCCACTTGCTTCCAATAACATTTTTATTTAAAGGCTTTTCAACTAACTCCCACGTGTCATTTTTTATTAATGATGAATACTCTTTATTCATTGCAGCTTTCCATTCATCCGATTCAATGCTGTTCAAAGCTTGATTCACACTTATAGGATCGAATCTAAAATTATTAACCATGTTTAATTCTTCATCAAATTTATAAATTTTATGCGGTCTGCCAGGTTGACCTGTTCTTAAGATCTTTGGTCTTCCTCTAGCTCGTTTTCCATTTACGTTTCTTTCGCTTATATCATCAAAACCTTCAAAATCTGATTGGGAACTTAAATACGATCCATCATCGCTTAATACTTCATTGTTTACTAAATTTTCATTTTCTAAATCATCATTGAACTGATCTGAATTTTCATTTTCTAAATCATCATTGAACTGATCTGAAATTTCATTTGCGTTTCCCAAACTTTTGTCTTGATTAGATGAAATTGAACAGTCCATTATTTTATCATAAAAATCCTCTTTCTTTTCAAAAAATTTTCTTTCAGATTCATTTTCGAAAAATTTTGCATCCCTGGATATTATTATTTTCTTTGTATCGAGATCTATCAATCTGTAACCTTTTGTATTAGTCTGATACCCAACAAATGTACAAATCTTTCCTTTTGGATCCAATTTAGATCTACCTGGTTTCTTATAATACCACAGCTTTTGATCCAAAAACTTTAAAATATGAAACACAGGGCTTTCGATTAGTCCATCGTTCATAAGGAGTTACATTATCCAAAACTTTTGTTGGCGAACGGTTTTTAATGTAAACACTAGTGCTAATGGCCTCAGCCCATAGAGCTTTCGGTAATTTTGATTCTTCCAGCATACATCTACTCATTTCCACTAAAGTTCTGTTAGCCCTTTCAGATACACCATTTTGCTGAGGTGTGTAACTAACAGTTATTTCATGAACTATTCCCCGACTTTTCAAAAAATTATCAAAATTATAGTTAATATATTCCCTGCCATTATCACTTCTTAATCGTTTAAGTTTACACCCAGTTTGTTTTTCAGCCATATTAATATACTCTTTAAATGCATCAAAAGTATCCGATTTATTTTTTAATATGTAAACAGTAATATATCTAGAGTAATCATCGATGAATGTGATAAAATGTAAACCACCACCGTATGTTTTTACTCTCATAGGTCCACAAATGTCTGTGTGTACTAAATCTAGTAAATTTTTACAAACTACATTTCCAATGGGCTTAAAACGCTTAGCTTTTACACAATGAACATGTAATACAATCAAACTCATTTATATTACCTTGTATTCCACGAACCATACTATTTCTTTCCAATTTTTTCAAATCATTAAAATTGAGTTGACAAAACCGTCTATGCCAAAGTGTGTTGTCCAATTTTTCCGCTTTATTAAGAAAATGTTTACTTTATGTTGATTTCACTTTATGAATTCCATTAATGCTTTGTGCTTTGAATTGAAATTGGTTTTTCTTGAAAATTTTTACTTGATTGTCTTGAAATTTTACAACAAAATCTTTCTCTGCTATCTTGCTAATAGATAAAAAATTTGATTTCATATTTGGTATATATAAAACATCTTTTAAATTGTAAGTTTTCTTGTTAAATTCAACTTTGACTTCACCGATCCCTTTTACATTAAATTTGTCACCGGAAGCTAGAACTACTTCACTACTATACTCTTTCATACCTGAGAACATGTCTTTATCTCGACATACATGGGAAGACGCCCCACTATCCAACAACCATTCAACATTGTTATCATTATCAACACATGAATTGAGTATTGTCATAGCACTTTCTTGATTATGTCCGGATTTGCTTTTTACTTGACACTGCGAACGAAAATTTCCTTTCTTACCACATAAATAGCACGTAACATTTTTGAATTTATTTGCGGCATTCGTATTTAAATTCTTGTTGTTGAAAATTTTGTTTTTAGTCTTTATTGCAAATATTTGCTTTCTGCTTTCACAACTATTCTCAGATCTCCTTTGTTCTTCTTCAATAATTTTATTTTTTAATTGCTCCATACTTGGCAATGCATCCCGACTTTCGATTGCAATAACAAAATTTTCCAATTCTGGAGGTAAGCTACATAATAAAAATATAGTTAATAATTCATCTGTGATTCTTATTTCACCTTCTTTTAATTCATCAGCAATGAAACAAAATTGATTAATTTGAGCACTAAATTTTTCATTCTTGCTTTATATATATTTTCTAACTTACTCCAGGCTTCTTTTGCAGTTTTAGCATCCTTAATATGAATAAGTTCAGTTGTTCTCACCAACAAAGTTAACGTTGCTAACGCCTTGATACCTGTAATTTTCCACAAAGCTTTTTCTTGCGCCGTGGTAGATTCACCAATAGTATTC
>OX637532.1:69269999-69272499 GCA_951800035.1 Linnaemya tessellans
TGATGCGCATATTTAATCGTCAGTAGCTAACGAATCCTAAGACGTACTAACTCTCCTACGAATCTGTGCTAATCTGCGAAGTTCTATTAGAACAAGCTGTACAAAACTACACACTCTGGTCGAATTCAATAAGGATTCCAGCATGGTCGGAATAATATTCTCCGGGCTGATCGTACGCCCCAAGCCTTCCTCTAAATACGACCTCCAGTTGCTGAATCGTGAGCAGACAAAGACGACATGCTCAGCATCCTCAACCACATTCCCACCACAGTGTGGACAGAACGGAGAGTCGTCGTGCTTAAAACGAAATAGATATGACCTAAAGCAACCATGTCCAGACAAGAACTGTGTTAGGTAATAGTTCAGATCACCATGTTTCCTAGTCAGCCATAATCTGATGTCGGGTATTAATGAATAAGTCCATCTTCCCTTTTCAGTGGTTGACCACCGTTCTTGCCATTTTTGCATACATAAATCAGAGTTATCCCTATTCATGATTTCTAAATCGATAGGGATCATACCCGCAATGATAAAAGCCGCCTCGTCCGACACTGTCCGAAATGCACTACATACTCTTAAAGCAGCTAGCCTATACACAGGGCATACCAGCCCCACATATGTGGAATATCTAAGTGAGTCTGACCATACCGGGTGTGCATATAGGATAATGCTCCTTACTACTCCAGCGAGCAGTTTCCTCTGAAGATACTTTGGTCCTCTCGTGTTTTTGCATGATCCGAGATAGCGCCAAACAGGTCCCTGATGCTTTGGATGCTATATATCGCAAGTGCTCGCGAAAAGATAGCCGTGTGTCAATCATCACACCCAGATATTTCAGAAATGCCTTTGATTCTATGGAACAGGTGCCAACATTGAGGGTAATAGTTTCCCTAGCCTTACGACTATTAATCAAAACCGCTTCGCTTTTATGATCAGCTAGAGTCAATCCCATTGCAATGATCCAGGACTTTACTAATTGTACGCTGGCATTTGCAATGGTTTCTGCCTCCAGCAATTCCTTAGCTTCACACACCAGCGCTATATCGTCTGCGAATCCCACAATCTCCACTCTCTCAGGTAACCTCAACCTTAGTACTCCATCATACATTACGTTCCACAACAATGGTCCAAGTATCGATTCTTGGGGAACACCACCACTAATCCTACGTTTCCTTATACCCGCATCTGTACTATAGATCAATTCCCTATACCGGAAATAATCCTGCACTGTCCCTATCAGATATTCTGGGATGTCCAATCGAGTTAGAGCATCAACAATATGCACCCAGCTCGCTGTGTTGAACGCGTTCTTCACATCCAGCGTCACAACTACACAGTACTCCTTTGTGCCATTCCTCCAACTCCTGCCATAGATAGTCCGTGCAGCAGTTTCTACTACCACGTTTATAGCATCCACTGTTGACCTCGCCCTCCTGAAGCCAAATTGGTTGTCTGATAGACCATTTCTGTCATCAACGCAATTCCCAAGTCTTCGGCAGATCACACCCTCTAGCAACTCCCCACATGTATCTATCATACACAGTGGCCGATAAGATGAGGGATCATCTAGGGGTTTATTGGCTTTTGGTATTAATACCAACTTCTGCCTCTTCCATCCTGTTGGAAAAATTCCCCTACCTAAGCATGTATTCAACATTCTTAAGAACTGCTCGGGACAAAGCCTGACGGCCTCCTTTAATACTATATTTGGAATGCAGTCGAGTCCAGGTGCCTTCTTGTCTCTAAACCTAGAGACAACGTCCTCAATCTCAGCTATTGTAACCGGGGGAAAATTTAATGTCCCAATTGGAGGGTTGTGCTCCCAAGGTGGTGCGTCCTGCTGGGGAAAGAGATGGTCTACAATTTCCTCCAGGATTGGCCCCTCACTCGGTTGCAACGGGGTCAGGCATTTAAGTTTTTTGGTGACCAGCTTATATGCGAGACCCCAAGGATTATCATCCACCTCATCACAGATATTAAAAAAACACTGCCGCTTGCTCCTACGAATTGCATCCTTTAGGGCCTTCCTCCTATTCCTGTAATTCTCCTGGTATACGCTATTCTCTAACCTACCTCGAGTTCTTGAATACTGCCTTCTGGCACGTATACACTCCGCCCTCAAGCCGGCAATATCATCATTCCACCAATAAACCGGTGACCCCTTTACGGATCCTTTCCGCCTCACCATAGATGCATCGCACGACCGCGTGATATGGTTTACCAATTGTTCTGCCATATCCTCAGCTGAACCATTTAATTCCATACCTTCCATACAGATGGCAAAAATATCCTTATCAAAGGTATTCACTTTCCATCCCGACAAACCTTGTGCACGGGGAGTCACATGCCGTATATCATCCTGTATATCCATAATTATGGCACTGTGATCGCTGTGAGTATAAACATCAGATACTCTCCAGTTTACACGGTTTATAATGGTATCGCTGGCAAACGTAATATCAATAATTGAACCACCATTTCCTCCTCTAAATGTTTCCTC
>OX637532.1:69277499-69314999 GCA_951800035.1 Linnaemya tessellans
ATCTATGGTGAGGCGGAAAGGATCCGTAAAGGGGTCACCGGTTTATTGGTGGAATGATGATATTGCCGGCTTGAGGGCGGAGTGTATACGTGCCAGAAGGCAGTATACAAGAACTCGAGGTAGGTTAGAGAATAGCGTATACCAGGAGAATTACAGGAATAGGAGGAAGGCCCTAAAGGATGCAATTCGTAGGAGCAAGCGGCAGTGTTTTCTTAATATCTGTGATGAGGTGGATGATAATCCTTGGGGTCTCGCATATAAGCTGGTCACCAAAAAACTTAAATGCCTGACCCCGTTGCAACCGAGTGAGGGGCCAATCCTGGAGGAAATTGTAGACCATCTCTTTTCCCAGCAGGACGCACCACCTTGGGAGCACAACCCTCCAATTGGGACATTAAATTTTCCCCCGGTTACAATAGCTGAGATTGAGGACGTTGTCTCTAGGTTTAGAGACAAGAAGGCACCTGGACTCGACTGCATTCCAAATATAGTATTAAAGGAGGCCGTCAGGCTTTGTCCCGAGCAGTTCTTAAGAATGGTGAATACATGCTTAGGTAGGGGAATTTTTCCAACAAGATGGAAGAGGCAGAAGTTGGTATTAATACCAAAAGCCAATAAACCCCTAGATGATCCCTCATCTTATCGGCCACTGTGTATGATAGATACATGTGGGAAGTTGCTAGAGGGTGTGATCTGCCGAAGACTTGGGAATTGCGTTGATGACAGAAATGGTCTATCAGACAACCAATTTGGCTTCAGGAGGGCGAGGTCAACAGTGGATGCTATAAACGTGGTAGTAGAAACTGCTGCACGGACTATCTATGGCAGGAGTTGGAGGAATGGCACAAAGGAGTACTGTGTAGTTGTGACGCTGGATGTGAAGAATGCGTTCAACACAGCGAGCTGGGTGCATATTGTTGATGCTCTAACTCGATTGGACATCCCAGAATATCTGATAGGGATAGTGCAGGATTATTTCCGGTATAGGGAATTGATCCATAGTACAGATGCGGGTATAAGGAAACGTAGGATTAGTGGTGGTGTTCCCCAAGGATCGATACTTGGACCATTGTTGTGGAACGTAATGTATGATGGAGTACTAAGGTTGAGGTTACCTGAGAGAGTGCAGATTGTGGGATTCGCAGACGATATAGCGCTGGTGTGTGAAGCTAAGGAATTGCTGGAGGCAGAAACCATTGCAAATGCCAGCGTACAATTAGTAAAGTCCTGGATCACTGCAATGGGATTGACTCTAGCTGATCATAAAACCGAAGCGGTTTTGATTAGTAGTCGTAAGGCTAGGGAAACTATTACCCTCAATGTTGGCACCTGTTCCATAGAATCAAAGGCATTTCTGAAATATCTGGGTGTGATGATTGACATACGGCTATCTTTTCGCGAGCACTTGCGATATATAGCATCCAAAGCATCAGGGACCTGTTTGGCGCTATCTCGGATCATGCCAAACACGAGAGGGCCAAAGTATCTTCAGAGGAAACTGCTCGCTGGAGTAGTAAGGAGCATTATGCACACCCGGTATGGTCAGACTCACTTAGATATTCCACATATGTGGGGCTGGTATGCCCTGTGTATAGGCTAGCTGCTTTAAGAGTATGTAGTGCATTTCGGACAGTGTCGGACGAGGCGGCTTTTATCATTGCGGGTATGATCCCTATCGATTTAGAAATCATGAATAGGGATAACTCTGATTTATGTATGCAAAAATGGCAAGAACGGTGGTCAAACACTGAAAAGGGAAGATGGACTTATTCATTAATACCCGACATCAGATTATGGCTGACTAGGAAACATGGTGATCTGAACTATTACCTAACACAGTTCTTGTCTGGACATGGTTGCTTTAGGTCATATCTATTTCGTTGGGAAATAGATATGACCACATTCCCACTGTGGTGGGAATGTGGTTGAGGATGCTGAGCATGTCGTCTTTGTCTGCTCACGATTCAGCAACTGGAGGTCGTATTTAGAGGAAGGCTTGGGGCGTACGATCAGCCCGGAGAATATTATTCCGACCATGCTGGAATCCTTATTGAATTGGACCAGAGTGTGTAGTTTTGTACAGCTTGTTCTAATAGAACTTCGCAGATTAGCACAGATTCGTAGGAGAGTTAGTACGTCTTAGGATTCGTTAGCTACTGACGATTAAATATGCGCATCAGTTCCGAACCTCCTTACCTAGGAACTAAGGAGGACGTAGGAATAATACTGATAATACTACCCACCCTGATGAAATGCCAAAGCTGTCCCAGGGTGGTGCTAGTGAAGTTGTCGTGGGGCCACTATTGATAGTTGCTATCATTACGTCCATAAAAAAATATATATATATATATATATATATATATATATATATACATATATATATATATATATATATATATATATATATATGTATATATATATATATATATATATACATATATCTATATATGTATACATATATATATATATATATATATATATATATATACATATATATATATATATATATATATATATATATATATATATATACATATATATATATATATATATATATATATATATATACATATATACATATATATATATATATATATATATATATATATATATATATATCCGCAAGGATATTCGTATATAAAATCCATAAGGATATTTTGTACGGATAACGGGGAGTCACGACCCCGCGGCCCTGAGTTATTATAACGGGTTGGAGGGCTTGAACAAAGATGCCCCAAGAATACCTCTTATTCAGTGTGGCCCTTTATTTGGCACACTGAGATGGGGCTTTGTAGTCCCTGGCATTAAGACCAAGTCCAGTACGGTCTTAATTATGGCATTCCTGGGAAAACGATTTGAAATGGTAGAACCCTGGGCTGGTAGATGTGGTATTCTGGGACTTAAGTATGTATGAGTGAATTTGTACAGAAATGGCTCTCAGGCTAATGCCACAACTGCCTCCGTCCTATTAAAACTTGGCAAGTCTCAAAGTACGTTTGAAGTTCGTCATCATTAAGTTGGTGGTGTAGGTCCGGATGTTGATTCCCGGTTAGCACGGATCTGGCTCTGGCGGATTGATCCATAAGGTCTCTTCGTCAACCCTCGCATGGACCTCACTGCTTGCAAAGACACCCATGGGATCTAAACGTGACTGCACAACGAACGGAGACAGCGGCTGCGAGTTTGGACCCAATTGAATGAAGATCAATAGAAATAATTTGGAAGCGAAAGCGGAAAGCTCTGGAAATGGCGAAATTGAGAATCCATTCCTGAAGAGGCCGGTGATCGCGAGATCGCCCCCTACGGCGGTGAACACGTCGCATAGGGTAGGTTTTGGCACCACAGATGGTGGTCAGGAACCAAAAGGCAAGGTTGAAAAACTAGGAGAGAGGATAGCAAAGCTATTAGACTTTCTCAAGACAAGATCGAATGTCCACAAGGATATAGTATCGATGTTTCGAGAAATACAGGCATTGCATATGCAAGTGGCAGATGAGCTGAGCAGTGGAACTGCTAGCAATTGCAAGGTGCACTGCAATAAGCAGACGCAGACAGGTATTATGGTAAGACCATCTCCCCTTGTCCCTGCAGGTGCGACCCCGAAGCGTAAGAGAGATGAAAGTACTCTTGGGCCAAAGGGGAATAGGACTAAGAAGAAGAGGAAGGATGCAGTAGATGCTATCAGGAGTAGTGAAGGTAGCTGTGTGGGATCGGCGGCAGCGAATGGTGCTGTTTTGCCGAACCCAGGCACTAAGGAACCTGGGTGGATAAAGGTCCGTCCCAGGGAAGTGAATAGAAATAGGATTAGGAGTAACCAGGGGTCACGTTCGGATGCCCTGGTTATTAACACATGTGGGAAAGCTTCCTATGCTGAGATTCTCAGGCAAGTGAAGAAGGACCCTAAACTTAGTAATCTGGGGGAGAATGTGAAGGACATTCGGAAAACTGGGAGGGGTGAGCTGCTACTGGAGCTCACTATACCCGCTCACCAGAACATAGGTGTGTTGAGGTCGGAGGTGGAAGCGGTACTGAGTGGAACTGCCGAAGTACGGGCACTATCCCAAGAGGTTAGGATTGAAATTAGGGACATAAATGAGGTGACTTCCAAGGAGGACATCTATGACACCATAGTTAGTAAATCCAACGATTTTATGGTACTGCAGTTGACTGCAATTAAATCACTGAGGAGAGCGTATGGGGGAACACAAACTGCCACGATTGGCCTGAGTGCTCCTCTAGCTATACGTCTTTTAGAGATGTCCAAGATACGCATCGGCTGGGTCGTGTGTCGAATACGGGAAAAGATAGCACCGAAGAGGTGCTACAACTGTCTCGATTTTGGACATAGGGCGACGAATTGTAGCGGCCAGGATCTATCCGGAAATTGCTTGCGTTGTGGGGAAGCTGGCCACAAGATTGCAACATGTTCCAACAGACCTTCGTGCATGCTCTGTAGAAAGGGTGGAAGTACTAATGGTGACCATGTCACCGGATGCGTAGTTTGCCCGTACTACAAGAGGGCGCTACAAAAGCTTAGATGTTAAACACTACTTAATAACCAGGATGCGCATATTACAGCTAAATCTCAATCATTGCCAAGCAGCACAGGAATTGCTTAGGCAAACCGTACGAGACTTAAAGGTAGACGTTGCTGTACTCAGCGAGCCATATAAGAAGATTGTATCTGCAAATTGGGTTACTGATGATACAGATACAGCAGCTATATGGACTACCGGTTCTTTGATATTGAGGGAGAGGTTATCACCGCAATGTGGGTACACGCGGGCCACTGTTTCCGGCATATGTTTGTACAGCTGTTATGTTCCTCCTAGGTATTCTATTGATGACTTTCGTGTTATTATAGACAACATAGTGATGGACGCTGCAGCCAGGAGTCCTGTTATAATAGCAGGGGATTTCAACGCGTGGGCTGTTGAATGGGGCTGCCCCTTGACAAATGCAAGGGGAAGGATGCTATTAGAGGCCCTTTCTGCGCTAAATGTTGTGCTCTTGAATTCTGGAGATGAGGAAACATTTAGAGGAGGAAATGGTGGTTCAATTATTGATATTACGTTTGCCAGCGATACCATTATAAACCGTGTAAACTGGAGAGTATCTGATGTTTATACTCACAGCGATCACAGTGCCATAATTATGGATATACAGGATGATATACGGCATGTGACTCCCCGTGCACAAGGTTTGTCGGGATGGAAAGTGAATACCTTTGATAAGGATATTTTTGCCATCTGTATGGAAGGTATGGAATTAAATGGTTCAGCTGAGGATATGGCAGAACAATTGGTAAACCATATCAAGCGGTCGTGCGATGCATCTATGGTGAGGCGGAAAGGATCCGGAAAGGGGTCACCGGTTTATTGGTGGAATGACGATATTGCCGGCTTGAGGGCGGAGTGTATACGTGCCAGAAGGCAGTATACAAGAACTCGAGGTAGGTTAGAGAATAGCGTATACCAGGAGAATTACAGGAATAGGAGGAAGGCCCTAAAGGATGCAATTCGTAGGAGCAAGCGGCAGTGTTTTCTTAATATCTGTGATGAGGTGGATGATAATCCTTGGGGTCTCGCATATAAGCTGGTCACCAAAAAACTTAAATGCCTGACCCCGTTGCAACCGAGTGAGGGGCCAATCCTGGAGGAAATTGTAGACCATCTCTTTCCCCAGCAGGACGCACCACCTTGGGAGCACAACCCTCCAATTGGGACATTAAATTTTCCCCCGGTTACAATAGCTGAGATTGAGGACGTTGTCTCTAGGTTTAGAGACAAGAAGGCACCGGGACTCGACTGCATTCCAAATATAGTATTAAAGGAGGCCGTCAGGCTTTGTCCCGAGCAGTTCTTAAGAATGGTGAATACATGCTTAGGTAGGGGAATTTTCCCAACAAGATGGAAGAGGCAGAAGTTGGTATTAATACCAAAAGCCAATAAACCCCTAGATGATCCCTCATCTTACCGGCCACTGTGTATTATAGATACATTTGGGAAGTTGCTAGAGGGTGTGATCTGCCGAAGACTTGGGAATTGCGTTGAAGACAGAAATGGTCTATCAGACAACCAATTTGGCTTCAGGAGGGCGAGGTCAACAGTGGATGCTATAAACGTGGTAGTAGAAACTGCTGCACGGACTATCTATGGCAGGAGTTGGAGGAATGGCACAAAGGAGTACTGTGTAGTTGTGACGCTGGATGTGAAGAACGCGTTCAACACAGCGTGCTGGGTGCATATTGTTGATGCTCTAACTCGATTGGACATCCCAGAATATCTGATAGGGATAGTGCAGGATAATTTCCGGTATAGAGAATTGATCTATAGTACAGATGCGGGTATAAGGAAACGTAGGATTAGTGGTGGTGTTCCCCAAGGATCGATACTTGGACCATTGTTGTGGAACGTAATGTATGATGGAGTACTAAGGTTGAGGTTATCTGAGAGAGTACAGATTGTGGGATTTGCAGACGATATAGCGCTGGTGTGTGAGGCTAAGGAATTGCTGGAGGCAGAAACCATTGCAAATGCCAGCGTACAATTAGTAAAGTCCTGGATCACTGCAATGGGATTGACTCTAGCTGACCATAAAACCGAAGCGGTTTTGATTAGTAGTCGTAAGGCTAGGGAAACTATTACCCTCAATGTTGGCACCTGCTCCATAGAATCAAAGGCATTTCTGAAATATCTGGGTGTGATCATTGACACACGGCTATCTTTCCGCGAGCACTTGCGATATATAACATCCAAAGCATCAGGGACCTTTTTGGCGCTATCTCGGATCATGCCAAACACGAGAGGGCCAAAGTGTCTTCAGAGGAAACTGCTCGCTGGAGTAGTAAGGAGCATTATCCTATATGCACACCCGGTATGGTCAGACTGACTTAGATATTCCACATATGTGGGGCTGGTATGCCCTGTGTATAGGCTAGCTGCTTTAAGAGTATGTAGTGCATTTCGGACAGTGTCGGACGAGGCGGCTTTTATCATTGCGGGTATGATCCCTATCGATTTAGAAATCATGAATAGGGATAACTCTGATTTATGTATGCAAAAATGGCAAGAACGGTGGTCAACCACTGAACAGGGAAGATGGACTTATTCATTAATACCCGACATCAGATTATGGCTGACTAGGAAACATGGTGATCTGAACTATTACCTAACACAGTTCTTGTCTGGACATGGTTGCTTTAGGTCATATCTATTTCGTTTTAAGCACGACGACTCTCCGTTCTGTCCACACTGTGGTGGGAATGTGGTTGAGGATGCTGAGCATGTCGTCTTTGTCTGCTCACGATTCAGCAACTGGAGGTCGTATTTAGAGGAAGGTTTTGGGCGTACGATCAGCCCGGAGAATATTATTCCGACCATGCTGGAATCCTTATTGAATTGGACCAGAGTGTGTAGTTTTGTACAGCTTGTTCTAATAGAACTTCGCAGATTAGCACAGATTCGTAGGAGAGTTAGTACGTCTTAGGATTCGTTAGCTACTGACGATTAAATATGCGCATCAGTTCCGAACCTCCTTACCTAGGAACTAAGGAGGAAGTAGGTATAATACTGATAATACTACCCACCCTGATGAAATACCAAAGCTGTCCCAGTGTGGTGCTAGTGAAGTTGTCGTGGGGCCACTATTGATAGTTGCTATCATTACGTCCATAAAAAAAAAAATATATATATATATATATATATATACATGTATATATACCTATATATATATATATATATATATATATATATATATATATATATATGTATATATAGATATATATATATATATATATATATATATATATATGTATATATATATATATATATATATATATATACATATATACATATATATATATATATATATATATATATATATATATCTATATATATACATATATATATATATACATATATATACACATATATAATAAATAAATATATATGTATATATTTATTATATACATATATATATATATATATATATATATACATATATATATATATTTTTTATATATATATATATATATATATATATGTATATATATATATATATATATATACATATATATATATATATATATATATATATATATACATATATATATATATATATATATATATATATATATAGATATATCTATATATATATACATATATATATATATATATATATATATATACATATATATATATATATATATATATATATATATATATATACATGTATATATAGTATACCTATATATATATATATATATATATATATATATATATATGTATATATATATATATATATGTATATATATATATATATAGTATATATATATATATATATATATATATATATATGTATGTTAGAGCAAAAAAAAATACTTTGCTCAATTCAGTTTGAGGTGTTTTTCAAATTTTAATTAAGGGTATGACGTCAGATCTGTACACCTGAAAAGTATAAAAAGGAAAAATTGAACTGAAAAGTATTCATTTTTGTAAAATATTTGATGGTGTACAGAATTGAAAAATAATAAAATAAAAACTAAAAGTTCTGGAAAGAAAAAGGTTTCTATCATCAGAAGTGGGATAAATTCAGCCTACACCATATTGGGAAGATGACTGAGGATGACTCCAATCTAAGAGGTCAGATGCAAGGAAATTTGAATCTGCAGGAGGGAAGTCCAGAGTCATGATCTAACAATTTTGTAATTACGGTGGAAGCAATTAATAAAATTTTAGAATCCACACAAGGGTCACAATCAACCGGCGCGTTGGTGGCTTTTCCGAGTTTTGATCCGGATCACTCCCGCGTTGATATTCAGAAGTGGTGCACGGATATTGATGCAAGGGTACAAAGAGACGGTTTGCAGAATTTTGACATTTTGCCTAGAATACAAGTTTCCCTACTTGGGAGCACAAAATTATGGTTCGACAAGTACGGCTATCAACTTTATAGCTGGCCGGATTTACGTGCTTCTTTGATACACGCTTTTTCTAATGGTACAGACATTATTACACAACTCAGGAATGTTGCCAACTCAGAAAGCAATGAATATGCTTCCTATACGGAATTCGTAATGGAAAAGGTTTGCCAAAATAATCAAGTACCTTTTGAAATTCCAGAAGACAAAATGGTCAAAATTGTTATCGGATGGATTAGTGAGGTGAGTTTAAGAAATTCTCTTACGTTTGTTATGCCATCAACTGTGCAGAGTTTGATTAGTCATTTGTCTTCGATACGAGAAAAAGCTTTGCGAAAGAATAAACTAGTATCCAGTATTGAAAAAGAAGACAAGTTTTCTAATCCATTGAAACGTAGGCGCGTAGAGGATGAGAAACGTTGCTATGGATGTGGCAAAAAGGGTAATATTAGAGCTCATTGCACAGAAAAACTAAAGACAAATGAATCGGTTGTGCAAGAAAAGTACCAGCAAACCCATAGAAACCAAATTTAAGTGTTCTTTCTGTGGAAAATCTGGACACGAAGAACAAACCTGCTGGGCTAAACAAAGAGCTGACCGAAAGCAAATAAATCTATGCAAGATTTCGTTGGTATCAGATAATTACACTCCAGTGGCTATCAAGGGAAAATTATATCATTGTCTTCTCGACACGGGATCTGATTGTTCGTTGATAAGATCCGACATTGCTGACAAAATATCTGCAAAAAGAACTACAAATTTACTGTATGTGCAAGGTATTGGGAGAGAACCTATTTTACTATCTGAGAGGCTTGAAACATTTGTAGAATTTGAAGATCTTATTGTTGAGGTTAGCCTTTATTTGATTGATGGAAAACATTTACAAAATGAAATTATTATTGGAAGAGGCATTTTGAAAGATCCTACTTCCATCGCAGTAAGTCAGCTTTTTGCCTCAAAAGCAAAAATATTGTTACCACAACTGGTAGTATGTCAAAGCCGCGTGCAACGGAGCTGAATGTTATTTTGGATAAGTACTCCAAACACTTTATAGCGGGATTTCCTACGGCAAGGGTACCTACAGGATCCCTAAGTATACGTTTAACGAAAGATGTCAATATTTTCTTTAGGCCGTATAGGATGGCGCACAGTGAGCGGCAGATAACAAAAGGAATTGTTGCAGATTTGATGAATAATGGTATGATAAGAGAGAGTCACTCACCGTTTGCGAACCCAATGATTCTTGTCAAAAAGAAAAATGGACAGAATCGCCTTTGTGTAGATGTTAAAGCACTAAACAAAATAACTGTAAAGGATCGCTATCCTTTGCCGAGGATAGAAGATCAACTAGATGAATTGTCTGGGAATAAATATTTTACATCATTGGACATGGCATATGGTTTTCACCAAATTCTAATTGCTGAGGATTCTATAGAAACAACTGCTTTTGTCACACCCGACGGACATTATGAATATTTGCGTATGCCATTCGGTCTCGCTAATACACCTGCAGTTTTCCAGAGGGCTATAAACGTGGCTTTGGGTGAGTTACGAGGCAAATTGGCTTTGGTATACATGGATGATGTGTTGATACCATCCAAAACCATTGATGAAGGTTTCGAAAAGCTTGATATTGTACTCAAGGCATTGGTTGGAAGTGGGTTTACCTTAAATATGGATAAGTGTAAATTTCTTCAAACTACTATTGAATACTTAGGACGAGAAGTATCTGGAGATGGTATACGACCAAGCAAAACCAAAATTGATACGTTAGTGAGTTCCCCGACGCCAGGTAATGTTAAGCAAATACGTCAATTTATGGGGCTAGCGAATTATTTTCGAAAATTCGTACCGGAATTTGCTGCAAAAACTGCCTGTATCACGGCATTGACTAAAAATAATACGGAATTTGTATGGAGTAATGAATGTCAAGCAGCAAAAGATTACATAGTAGAACAACTTACAACTCGACCATTATTAGTATTGTTTAATCCTGATCTTCCAACAGAGCTTCATACGGATGCAAGTGCAAGCGGATATGGAGCTATCTTATTTCAGCGAGTTAATGGAAGATTGCATGTAGTTGCTTATTATAGTCAGGCAACTAAGTCATATGAAGCAAAATATCATAGTTATGAGTTGGAGACACTTGAGGTGGTAAATGCGATGAAACATTTTATTCATTACCTAATCGGTGCTAAGTTCTTGTTGGTTACTGACTGTAACGCTTTAAAGGCAACAAAAGAAAAAAAATTTACTTCCTCTCGTCGCGGGTTGGTGTTGAATTTGAGTTTGAGATTGTATACCGAAAAGGGAAGACTTTATCACATGTAGATTACCTTAGCCGAAATGTGCCAACAAAATCTTGTTATCAAATTGAGAGTTTGTCTGAAACATGGTTACTTATTAAGCAGCAAAATGATCCAGGTACATTATAAATCATAGAGAAAATTAAAAGTGGTGATACCAACACGTCAACACAGTTCAAACTCAAAAACGGATTGTTATACAAGAAACTGGAAAATACTAACAAACTTTATGTATCCCAACAATGTCGATTGTCATTAATGAGACGTTTCCATGAAGAGAACTGTCATGTCGGATGGGAAAAGACTCTTATGAAGATGCGAGAGCATTTCTGGATGCCGCATATGACTAAAAATGTCAGGAAATTTGTGAATTCTTGTTTAATCTGCCTGGTGGCTAAGAGGCCGTCTGGAAATAAACAGTGTGAACTTCACTCAATAGAAAAGAAGCCAATTCCATTCGATGTGGTTCATGCTGATTTTATGGGACCATTTGACGAAAAAGACTATCGTTATATTTTCATTTTGATTGATGCCTTTACAAAATTTGCAGTTTTATTCCCTTGTAAAACTCTTACAGCTGCGGAAACTGTTCAAATGTTTTATAACTATGTAATGCTATTTGGAGCTCCAGCCAAACTTGTAAGTGACCGAGGCACTAATTTTACTAGTGCTGAGTTTAAAAACTTCTGCATGTCGATGGGGATAACACATCATTTAATTGCTCCTGGTGCTAGTAGAGCTAATGGCCAAGTGGAACGTTATGTGGACACTGTTGCTAACTTATTGAGAACTAATTTAGATAAATGTGGCGAATGGACTGGTTATATCAGTCGTGTACAATTAGCTCTTAATACAACGGTCAATAAAACAACTGGATTTTCTCCGTTGAAGGTATTAACAGGTATATCGGGACGGACTCCAGATATTAGTGCATTTTTAGCAGAGCTCGAAATTGAACCACAATTTGACGACATAGAAGAAATACGAAAGCATGCCAGTGCACGAGAAGAGTTAAATGCAACTCGAATGAAAATCAGATTTGATCAAAATAAATGCAAACCAACTAAATTAAAAATTGGACAAAAGGTTGTCTATTGTAGTAACCAGAGGAGCAAATCGAAGTTACAGCCGTATTATCGTGGTCCTTATGAAATAGTTGGTGTCCTTCTCAATGATCGATATAAGTTGAAGAAAGAAAACTGCAAAACTTTTACAGCAAGGGAGGTCATTCGGCCTGAGAGTGAAGACGAGAAGGATGTTGGTAACTAATATAAGGTAAAATTTTCTGTAAAATTCTCGATTCAATAAGAATCGAATTCATGAGCAAGCTTAAGATTCCCTCTGAGTCATAACTTTCAGTTTATATGTTGAAGTTTGAACAAGCTTAAGATTGCCTCTGAGTCATAACTTTCAGTTTATGTGTTGAAGTTTTGAACAAGCTTAAGATTGCCTCTGAGTCATAACTTTCAGTTTATGTGTTGAAGTTTTGAACAAGCTTAAGATTGCCTCTGAGTCATAACTTTCAGTTTATGTGTTAAAGTTTGAACAAGCTTAAGATTGCCTCTGAGTCATAACTTTCAGTTTAGGTGTCGAAATTTTGAACAAGCTTAAGATTGCCTCTGAGTCATGACTTTCAGTTAAGTGTTGATTTGCCGAGTTGCGATTCAAGAAGTAACATCTGAAATAATGATTCTGTTTACAGCTCTGGATATCTGGTGGTTGGTTGTACAAGGAGACAGATTACTGCTGTGGAATTTGGAATAATAAATTTGTGGTTTCTGTAAACTGTTGGTTTTTTTATTTTAGCTTATTCTTTCTGTAATAAACAAATGATTGTTTTGAAAACAAGAAACTCTGAATTCATCGAGAGCGATGATTTTACAGGATGGCCGTGTAAGAGCAAAAAAAAAAAAAAAAAAAAAATTAAATACTTTGCTCAATTCAGTTTGAGGTGTTTTTCAAATTTTGTCATAAAGGGTATGACGTCAGATCTGTACACCTGAAAAGTATAAAAAAGAAAAATTGAACTGAAAAGTATTAATTTTTATAAAAAATTTGGTGGTGTACAGAATTGAAAAAATAATAAAATAAAAACTAAAAGTTCTGGAAAGAAAAAGGTTTCTATCATATATTCATATATATATATATATATATATATATATATATATATATATATATATATCTATATAAAATTGAACTGAAAAGTATTAATTTTTATAAAATATTTGGTGGTGTACAGAATTGAAAAAATAATAAAATAAAAACTAAAAGTTCTGGAAAGAAAAAGGTTTCTATCATATATCATATATATATATATATATATATATATATATATATATATATATATATCTATATATATATAAAAATTTGTATATATATATAAATATATATATATATATATATATGTATATATATATATATATATATATATATATATATATATATATGTATGTATATATATATATATATACAGTGGAGGCTCGAAAAAGTTAAGTAGTTTATTTTTGGGGTGATAAACTTTTCCGAAATCTTAACTTTTCCGTAGTATGAAAACTGCATACGGTTATATGTACTATATATTTACTCATTGTTTATTTATTTTAAAATTAGGATTATACATACATACATATATACATATTTTTATGTACATATGTATGTATATACATATCATTTTTTTAATATGAAAAACAGTTAGAAGATATGCATATATTACTACACATTTCGATTATTTGTTATCTGTTGCGGTAAAGTAATCAGTAGCTTTATTTTGATGGAGCTTTTTATTTGAATGCCATTTTCCGATATCGGATCGTAGTTCGAGAAGCTGTGAAATATGTTTGTCGGAGGACTTGGCATTGTACTCATTCCATTTGATCAGAGTATTAACTGCGCATATTGCATCATTATATGGTACGAACTCTGCAGTTTCGGTCACATTGTCATCCTCTTGATCCTTGCCTGTGTCCGTTTCATTCTCATCAAGGCTATCGGCATTCCACGTAATAGTCTCATCACATGAGAGAATACAATCAGGTGCAAGTGTCCTCAATAACAGTTAAAGATTGTATATAAACTTTGCAAAAATTATAACGGTAACTGCTATACGCACTTATTTTATATTTGTTGCGCATATATGTCTCACTGTATTTATAAATATGAATTGAGGATTGAAATATAAGATGTTAAAATGATCTTAGGAACAGAAAAACAAAATAAAAAAAAATTGTCTCTAAAAAGTTGAGAAGCTCTTAACTTTTTAGCGTCACGTGTGGCAAATAAAAGCTGCTTAACTTTTCCATATACTTAACTTTTCTATGACTTAACTATTTCGAGCCTCCACTGTATATATATATATCATCAAATCATCCGTAGACTTTAACCATATATATATATATATATATATATATATATATATATATATATATATATGTATATATGTATATATATATGTATATATATATATATATATATATATATATATATATATATGTATATATATGTATATGTATATATTCATGTACATATATATATATATATATATATATATATATACATATTATAGTAAGTTTGGTATGTATGGTTTTTAAATATTCAAAACAATTGCAAATCTATTACTATTGCATTAGCATAGAATCGCGACTAATGCAATAGAAAGCCTTGGTTTGTAGTCGAGGCTTTAAAACTCGGCAGACGAGCAAATGATGCCCTTTATTTGAGTTCAGTGAAAAGAAGAATGAATTCTTGTGTCCAAACTGAGACTAACTTTTATTTACAAATTTTCTAACTTTATACTAATTTACAAATTATCTAAAAATTATCTGACACATCTTGCATTTCATTCATACATCCAAAATGCCCAATGTAACATGGTGTTCAACTTTTTGTTCATGTTACAAAATGCATTTACTGATCGACTGACCAATCAGCACAGTCATTATTTTTAAACAAATTACATTTCTCCTATTTAAGGTATTTAAAATAAAATAAAAGAAATTTGATTTTCCATTGTTACCCCTTAAGTACGGTCAAGTACCTAAAGCAATAAACTATAAGTGGAGCAAGTGAACATACTCATGTTTCACTTCGCTGTAGGTATTTTGGTATACGTATGAAGTGCAAGCATTTGTTTACCACATGTGTCATAATGTTTATGTGTCATTGATATGATCGTTTACAATTAATATTTTCTGTTATTTTTCTTACAAAAATATTGTGTGATGCTTTTGTGGAAATGAAAAATAAGTGTACACCACACCCTTACCCTTAAGATAAAATTTATGAGATTTTGAATAAATTTAAATCTGAATACAAATTAATAGTTTAAAATTTTTTTTTGTATATGGTTAATGCATTTTTAGTAAGTATTATAAATAAGAATATATACTTATATCTACTTTATTTCATGTTTTTTTTTGTATAATTTTAATGAGTTATTATGGAATATTCGTTCTTTATTATTTATTTCTAGTATTGAATTACAATTTTGTCTTTCTAGTATTCTATATGGACCAATGTAGGGACTCTGATTTTTCTTTCTACCTTCTAGTTTTACTAATATTAAGTCTCCTACATCAAATAAACTTTTTATAATTTTCTTATCATATTCTAATTTTGATTTTTCTTTTGCCATATTTATTAAATTTTTTGCGTTATCTAATGCTCTCTTAATCCTAGTCCTATGTTCATTAGCATAATTTTCCAAATCATAAACTTTAGTGTTAGTGCATAATGCGTCTGTGGGCAGAGTTGGTAATTTACCAAAAATCAACTGGTATGGAGAATAATTGCTATTTACGTGAGGTGTGGTATTATACGCAAATGTATAATAAGGTATCCACTTGCCCCATTCTAAATCCTCAACAAAATTTAACATATATTCATTTAATACTCTGTGATTTCTTTCTAGTGTTCCTATAGACTGATGGTGATATGGTGCTGAGAATTTCTGGTCTATATTTAATAGTTTGCATACTTCATTCATTAATTCATTTTTGAATTCAGTGCCTCTATCTGATTTTAATACTTTAAAGCAACCATATTTTAAAATAAACTGTTCTACTAGAGTTTTAGCTATATTTTTCGCTTCTTTTGTTTCCATAGGGTATGCTACAACATACTTTGTTAATTCGCATTGCATTGTTAGTATATATCTATAATTATTAGAAATTCTTAATGGTCCTACTGTATCTATTTCTATTATTTCAAAACTAGTATTTGGGGTTTTGGTGATATTCATTTCCTCTCTAATATGTTTTGTTTGCTTATTTCTTAAACATTTATCGCAATTTACAACGTAATCTCTTACCATTTTTATCATATTTTTCCAAACATATCTTTGTTTGAGTCTTAGTACAGTCTTTCGAATGCCTAAGTGTCCTGATAATGGTGAGTTGTGGAATTCTTCAATTAATTTGTTTTGTAATTTCTTATTTTTAATGTACTGCAAAGGATTATACAAGATGATATTCAAGTTAATGTTTTTATATTTTTTAGATTTTGTCAATCTTTGGTATACCTCATCATAAATTCTTTTCATATATTCTACTGATATCAGTTTGAAAATTTTATCGTCGCTAGCTAATGCGAGATCTTTAATATTCTGCTTATGCATATAGATTATCAGCTTCTCTAGAAACAAAACGTATTTTGCAAGATCATCACTAATATTCATATGATAGCTATTATTTATACAGTCAATGGTACCATTTAATTTATCATCATTGATAATTTTAAATTTCAATTTGTGCACATTTTTAATATCCTGTAGTGAAGTACATTCCCATATGTTTGTATATTTTTGTTGTTGGTATATGTTTTTCTCATCTGTGTTGTTTTCAGTTGTTTTGCCCTTTGCGTTCATTCCACGCGTAATTGCTAAAATTTTTGTTGGTTTGGAATAATCGTCTTCTATTGGAATCATGTTTTTTAGCATATCAGAATCTATCTTAATTCTAGATAATGCATCAGCATTTGTATTTATATTTCCTTTTTTGTATATAATTTCAAAGTCATAATCTGATAAATCAATCCGTACTCTAGTTAATTTAGAAGAGGGGTTTTTATGAGTAAAAAGTGAAACAAGAGGCCTGTGGTCAGTTACTACTATAAATCTTCTACCATATAAATATGGTCTAAAATATTCAATGCCCCAATGTATAGCAAGTAATTCTTTTTCTATCACAGGTTTATTAATTTCGTGTTTATTCAAAGTTCTGCTAGCATAGGTTATTGGCAAATCTGTTCCTATTTCTCCCTGTGATAAGATTGCACCTAAAGCATAATTTGAAGCATCTGTTGTTAGAATGAAAGGTTTTTCAAAATCCGGATATTGTAATATTGGTGAACTAATTAATTTTTGTCTTAATATGTTAAAAGTTTGTTGACATTCATCTGTCCATTCAAATGTTTTTCCTTTCTTTGTTTGATCATTCAGACATTTTGTTAATGTAGCGAAATTTTTTATAAAACGTCTATAGTAATTACAGAAAGCTACAAATCGTTTTACCTCGTTAGCATCTTTCGGTATTGGATAATTTTGTATTGCCTTGTGTTTTGCTGGGTCTGTTTTGATACCTTCTTTTGTTATTAGATGATCTAAATAAACAACTTCCGACTTTAAAAATACACACATTTTTGCGTTCAATTTTAAATTGTATTTTGATAAACGTTCAAATACCTGTCTCAGATTGTCATTGTGATGTTTCAAACTACATCCAAAAATTATGATGTCGTCCACATATAAAAATGCTTTACTATCGAGACCTGAAAGTGCTATAGTTAGCATACGTTGGAAACTATTTGATGAAATTTTGAGACCAAAAGGTAGTCGTTTAAACTGATAGTGACCGTTTGATGTGGAAAATGCAGTTGGTTTTCTTGATTCTTTATCTAAGTTAATCTGATGAAACGAGCTTGTCATATCCAGAGTTGAAAAATATTTTGCTCTTCCCAATTTATCTAATACATCTTCAATTCTTGTAAGTGGAAATTTATCATTAACTATTTTCTTATTTAATTGTCTAAAATCTACTACAAGTCGCCATTTCTCTTTGTCTCCATTGCTTTTCTTTGGTACAACAAGTAATGGTGAGTTGTAAGGACTGGTTGAATGTTCAATAATATCGTCATCAAATAATTTTTGAACTTGTTGATCGATTTCTTCTATTTGAGTTTGTGGAAGTCTATAGTTTTTGATGTAAACTGGTGTTTTATCGGTTAAATTAAGATGTTGTGTATAAAAGTTATTTGCTGTTAAAACGTCGCCTTCTAAGTGAAATATGTCTTGATAGTCTTTAAAAATGTTTATCAATTCATCCGTTGCTTTACTGTCAGTATTGTCAATTTTTAACGTTTGTAATAGTTTGCTAAATCTGTTTTTATTGTTTTGGGATTTAGTGAGAAAAACGTATTTATTTAATGGTTCAATTTCAAAATTAACATTTTTTAATATTACATCTTCATCTGTTGTATTTAGAAATTTAACATGAGTAATGCCTGTTCCTGGAACTATTGTATTCCCTATAAAAATCCCTGACTCTAATTCTTTACTTAAAATAATACTATCTTCCGTTAGATTTAATTGTACTGGACATATTAATTCAGATCGTTTCTCTATTTTAATGTAGTAATCTCTATTTATTGTAGATTTCATGGGAATTGTAATTTCTGTTTCTTGTAGAGTTAATGAAATCGTGAATGTTTCATAATCAATTTTGCATAAAAATGTTGTAAAAAAGTCTCTTCCTAAGATTCCGTCCTCTATGTGGAAATTGTGTTTTGATTGGTTATCATATAATTTAAAATTTAATTCTGTGATTCCAATAGATCTTATCTTTTTTGTTATACCAGAAAATGAACATGATTGTGTTTTATCAATAAAAAGGTCTTCATTTAATTTTCCTAATTTACATAATGAAATATCAGCCCCTGTATCTATTAAAAATGTTAAGCTAGTTTTTGTTCCTATGCCTAATTCTATATAATTAGTAGTGTTTTTAGAAATAGAAAAAATTTTATTTAATTCTGCTCCGGAGGATGAATGATTAAATTTTGATTGTTCATCTCCGGGCCTTCGGTGTTTTCCTGAACTACATGTACGCTATTTCCATTGTTATTTCGGTTTCGTCTACCATTATTATTGTTGTTTTGTCTATAGTTGTAATGGTTATTATCATTCCAGGTATTATTATTATAATTTCTATTATTATTATTTCTATGATTATTATTATTATTTCTATGAATATTATTATTATTATTTCTGTTATTGTTATAATTCGAATTTCCATTATTCTGATTCGAAATATTGTTTCTGTTATAATTATTATTTCTAAAGTTATAATTTTTATTATTGTTTTTATTATTCCGCTTATTTGAATTGTTTCCATTATAAAAATATAATACTTGATTTTCATTACTAGAAAAGTCTTTTTCTAGTTCTATTGCAAGTTGTACAGCTTCATTCAAGTCCTTTGGCTTAGAAGCAAAAATTGTTGGCTTAATATCTGCATTAAGACCATTTTTGAATATATTCAATGCATAAGTATTATTAAGAGAAATAATTGTGTTTTTCTGTATAACATTGCATTGCGGTATTTCGTGTATTTGCAGTTCATTCAGTTCAGCAATCATTTCTAAAAGCTTCTCGTTATATGTTTGTATTTTCATGTTCTTTTGCATGAATCTACTCAAAGTTAGTTGTATTTGAGCTATAGTTTTTGTAGACTTATATCTTGATTGAAGTGAATTTTTAAGGTTATTGAAATCACTAATTTCTGTAGCACTTATAGCAGTTCTAACGCTTGGTGTTAATTTCACATTAATAACAAAATCTATGAGTTGTATTTTCGCGTCAGTTGTTAAAGAATTGTAAATTATTTCAACTATTTTCAAAAATGATATTAAATCTTTGAAATTTCCAGAAAATTCTGGTATACTTTTCAATGATAGTTCTAAATTGAATGATGCCATTTTAACTGTGGAATTTGAACTTGAACTTGAATTTTCAGGAGTTAAGTTTGAGTTTTCAGTAGATACGTTTGAATTTTCAGCCTCTCTTTCTGAATCTGACATACTTTGAGTTGATTCTGTATCTAATCTTTCTAATTTTTGCTTTAACAGTGTCTTTGCTTTTTCATAAAGTTTGTAAAATTTCTCTATAAGTTTTTCTTTTATTTCTTTACCAATGCTAAATTCTACAAATTGTTTTTCAATTAACTCTACCTCTTCTAATTTTAAAATTAATGTTTTTTCAGTATATCCTCTGCTACCCGATTTTCTCAAATTAATGATAATTCTAGTCAATCTATCTATTAATTGGTCCATTTACAATACATTTTAAAATTTTTTAATTATTGCTTTTTTTTTTTTTTGATATTTTTTTTATTTAAACAATGTTGTTGTTTACTTTCTTATTGACATATTTTTTATAATAACTATTTAGTTTTGAAATACATATGCTCAAAATCAATATAAAAATTATAGCTAATACTACAATCCAATGTTTTTCATCATTAGTGTGTTTGGGTTTTTCAGTATTGTTGCCTATTTCATAGCCAGCAATTGCTACTAAAATTGCGTTACTAATTTTACTCCACCAACCCATTTTGATGTTTTTATTTATGTATGTGCATGCTTTATTTTTGTATAAATATATATAAATTTAAAAAAAAAACAATTTTTGTGCCTACTTAAGTCATAATAATGAAATAATTTAATTATTTATGTAAATTACCATTATAAAATATAATTTTTGCTGCTTTTTATTTTTCTAACTCTTTTAATTGGTTGTAGAAGAGTTTCTTTTGCGGTCCGCTGCTAAGGCTTATTAACCGCCTTAATTCCGCTTTTTCTCTATTGAGCCGCTTCTTTTTGCCGCCCTTCGTCTTCTTTTTAGTTGGAGTTACAGGTGGTACTGGACGCTGTTTTTTCGACTTATTTCTCTCAAGATATTGTTCAATTGTAATTGGCTGTGGTCCACAATGCTTAGGGGTAGGTATGTATTGTGGTGCCTGAATTTCCACGCCTTCAGTGGGATTGCACTCCTCCACTGCCAATCTGTTAACCAAATCTTCGAAAAGTTTATGAAAATCTTCGTCCATTTAAAAAGAAAAATTCCAGATATGTTGGCCAAGGATCGCCATATAGTAAGTTTGGTATGTATGGTTTTTAAATATTCAAAAAAATTGCAAATCTATTACTATTGCATTAGCATAGAATCGCGACTAATGCAATAGAAAGCCTTGGTTTGTAGAGCGAGGCTTTAAATCTCGGCAGACGAGCAAATGATGCCCTTTATTTGAGTTCAGTGAAAAGAAGAATGAATTCTTGTGTCCAAACTGAGACTAACTTTTATTTACAAATTTTCTAACTTATATACTAATTTACAAATTATCTAAAAATTATCTGACACATCTTGCATTTCATTCATACATCCAAAATGCCCAATGTAACATGGTGTTCAACTTTTTGTTCATGTTACAAAATGCATTTACTGATCGACTGACCAATCAGCACAGTCATTATTTTTAAACAAATTACATTTCTCCTATTTAAGGTATTTAAAATAAAATAAAAAGAAATTTGATTTTCCATTGTTACCCCTTAAGTACGGTCAAGTACCTAAAGCAATAAACTATAAGTGGAGCAAGTGAAAATACTCATGTTTCACTTCGCTGTAGGTATTTTGGTATACGTATGAAGTGCAAGCATTTGTTTACCACATGTGTCATAATGTTTATGTGTCATTGATATGGTCGTTTACAATTAATATTGTGTGATGCTTTTGTGGAAATGAAAAATAAGTGTACACCACAATATATATATATTTTTTTTTTATGGACGTAATGATAGCAACTATCAATAGTGGCCCCACGACAACTTCACTAGCACCACCCTGGGACAGCTTTGGCATTTCATCAGGGTGGGTTGTATTATCAGTATTATTCCTACGTCCTCCTTAGTTCCTAGGTAAGGAGGTTCGGAACTGATGCGCATATTTAATCGTCAGTTGCTAACGAATCCTAAGACGTACTAACTCTCCTACGAATCTGTGGTAATCTGCGAAGTTCTATTAGAACAAGCTGTACAAAACTACACACGCTGGTCCAATTCAATAAGGATTCCAGCATGGTCGGAATAATATTCTCCGGGCTGATCGTACGCCCCAAACCTTCCTCTAAATACGACCTCCAGTTGCTGAATCGTGAGCAGACAAAGACGACATGCTCAGCATCCTCAACCACATTCCCACCACAATGTGGACAGAACGGAGAGTCGTCGTGCTTAAAACGAAATAGATATGACCTAAAGCAACCATGTCCAGACAAGAACTGTGTTAGGTAATAGTTCAGATCACCATGTTTCCTAGTCAGCCACCATGTTTCCTAGTCAGTCTGATGTCGGGTATTAATGTATAAGTAAATCTTCCCTTTTCAGTGGTTGACCACCGTTCTTGCCATTTTTGCATACATAAGTCAGAGTTATCCCTATTCATGATTTCTAAATCGATAGGGATCATAACCGCAATGATAAAAGCCGCCTCGTCCGACACTGTCCGAAATGCACTACATACTCTTAAAGCAGCTAGCCTATACACAGGGGATACCAGCCCCACATATGTGGAATATCTAAGTGAGTCTGACCATACCGGGTGTGCATATAGGATAATGCTCCTTACTACTACAGCGAGCAGTTTCCTCTGAAGATACTTTGGCCCTCTCGTGTTTGGCATGATCCGAGATAGCGCCAAACAGGTCCCTGATGCTTTGGATGCTATATATCGCAAGTGCTCGCGAAAAGATAGCCGTGTGTCAATCATCACACCCAGATATTTCAGAAATGCCTTTGATTCTATGGAACAGGTGCCAACATTGAGGGTAATAGTTTCCCTGGCCTTACGACTACTAATCAAAACCGCTTCGGTTTTATGATCAGCTAGAGTCAATCCCATTGCAGTGATCCAGGACTTTAGTAATTGTACGCTGGCATTTGCAATGGTTTCTGCCTCCAGCAATTCCTTAGCTTCACACACCAGCGCTATATCGTCTGCGAATCCCACAATCTGTACTCTCTCAGGTAACCTCAACCTTAGTACTCCATCATGCATTACGTTCCACAACAATGGTCCAAGTATCGATCCTTGGGGAACACCACCACTAATCCTACGTTTCCTTATACCCGCATCTGTACTATAGATCAATTCTCTATACCGGAAATAATTCTGCACTATCCCTATCAGATATTCTGGGATGTCCAATCGAGTTAGAGCATCAACAATATGCACCCAGCACGCTGTGTTGAACGCGTTCTTCACATCCAGCGTCACAACTACACAGTATTCCTTTGTGCCATTCCTCCAACTCCTGCCATAGATAGTCCGTGCAGCAGTTTCTACTACCACGTTTATAGCATCCACTGCACTAAGGGTAAAATGTTGCTATTTTTGGCATAAATTCAATTTTTTTTTGTTTAAAATTTAAAATCTGCTTTCGTTTTTTGAATTCGTATACTCTAACGGTGATATAAACGTTTTTTATAATTTTTATGTTGCACCCTGTTATTTTATGAAAGGAAAAAGTCAGCTGTTTCATGTTTACATTAGAAAGAGAAAATGCGCGCGAAATTTTTACTAACTTTGATCGTGAGTAAAACATTAATTTTAAACACTGTGAAAAAGTTTAAATATGGAAGAAGTTAGACAAGGTATGTAAAACAATTTGTGATATAGTTTAAAAAATAGTTGTGTGTTATTGTCTAGTAATTCAGTGTGTTGTTGGTGTGTTATTATTGGTCAAAACTAACAAACATACGTGTGTTGTGTGGAATATAACTTCTGTGTATAGAAAGGTATTTGCAATATTTTTTAAAAAAGTTAGTAATCAAACTGTATATAATCAAACATCATTAACACTTTTTGCTCCTTTTTGTTCCTTTTCGGAAAAAACTTCATTTTGTAGTTTCATACGAGTTTTGCCATTCAACACTGCTTGAAGTTTGGAGCAGCAAAAATCGACAAGCAGATAGTGTAAAAGAATTTATTTTGGAAAATATTACACAACAAAACTTATCAGATGAGCAACATCAGTTAATTAAACAAAAAGTCAATAAATTTATTGCTTTTATAAATTTAAATTTGCCAAAATGCAATCGAATACTTGAACGATTTAAAAAAAAACATTCGCGTTGGCTTGCATCCAATATAACTATTGAAATAAGTGATTGTGGCTTGCCCGGCAATAAACGAGGTCGAAGGCATTTAGACTATACTGATGCAGGGCAGAGTGGCGAGCCGTGGTATTTTTACCGGCGGCGGCTGAGAGGGTAAAATGGTCGGCGGCGGCGGCTAAAACGACTGCGCCGTACGTTAACCGGCTGGAACAAATTTGATCGGCTGCGCCGCACTTTTATAGATTTTCTTTTCGATTTATACCAAGTATTTTTTAAGTAAATAAACAAAACCCTATTTTTTTACATACTTATAAAAGCAAAACATCATATATATTTGTTATTTTCCTTAAATATTATTAAATAAAAAGTTCGGTTTTGTACATAAACTTATGTTTTGTTTTATTAAACTAAAATTGATTATATGTTCAGTTCTTCAAAATACAAAAATAAAAAATTTACGTATTTTACGTATATGCAAAACATTATTTGAGCTTAAGGTTTTGCGAATATTTATTTTATTAATACAATGTATGTCCCTTGTACGCTATATATTTATTTTATTAATAAAATATTATTAATTAACAATTTACATAAGAAAAAGTTCGACTAAAAAAATTCATACATAATTTAAAACATTGCGGGGGCACGCGCACTTGTTCAAAGTAAATTGACAACTAAATTCAATTACTTGAACATAAATAACAAAGAAGCTTTACCTATCAGCAGCCGATGGCTCTGGAAAAAGCAAAAAAGAAATATTGGAATATTGGGAATATTAATCGTCAGGGTTGGGGAATTTCGTACTAACCAAAATGTAATAACTTAATAATATGAATGTGATAACTTCTCATATTCAATTTTCGTTAAAATATTGGTTAAATAGTTGATATTCCTACTAACTAGCACCACTTGCAAAAGTGAAAAATTGAACAAAGAACGCTGATGAGATGGCGTAGCGGCCTCGAAATCAGTACTGATCCGTTCTGCTGGTTTGATGATTATTGAAAATATTCTTAATATTCCAATCTTAATATAAAATAATAAATAGAATTTAAACAAATTCATTTATTAATAAAATAACAAAAAAATAATTTGCAGTCATGCAGATTCGAACTTAAGCCCGTTGAAAAATTAACAATTTACAATAAAATAATATATAAAATTTATTATTTGACATATTGATGGTTAATCATAAGCATTTCAATGGTGCTTTACCAAATCGTCAGTAGACTGCCATAGTTTTGAGAAGATACAACCTCTTGTCTTATGCACAGACTTTCAAAAACTATTTGAGAATTTACAAATGATTTTCAAAAATCACATTGGAATAAGAATAGTAATAGGCTTTGAAACTTTTCAAAACGATGGTTGAAGTCTACTGACGATTTGGTAAAGCACCAATGAAATGAATATAGAATGAATATAAATTTAATTTAAAATAAATATTTTAAAAACCTTAAGCTCAAATAAAATACAGTGTAACCTCGGTTAACGCAACCCTCGATATACGCAATAACTATTGGTTGCGATAAACGAGGTTGCACTGTATATGCAAGAATACAGAATTCACCGTTTTAAAATAATTTTATATGGATGACATTTTTTTATTAATTAATGCAATACTTCAAACAATTACAAATTCACTCGATGAAACAATTTCAGAAGAAACCATGAAAACACTATTCACACTCACTATACATATATTGAATCGAAAATTAAAAATTAACTAAATTAACCCGGCAAATCACTAACATGTTAACCAAAACGATGCCACAAAAAGAATAAAATGTCACGAAAATATGTTACTAGGCGCGACAACTTACAATAAATTATAACGGAATAACACCAGGAATAGCAATTATTATTGTTTCTATTTTCATTTTGTATTAAAGATACGTGCATCTCTATAACAAAAACGCCTTCCTGCTGTGATTATATAAAAAACTCTATATAAAATATATGTTGGTTAGGTTTTTTATATGAAGTTTGACAATCGCAGTAGAGAAATAGTTAGCTGTTGACTTTCCCAGACTTTTTCTGTGGTAAAGAAAAGTGAAGAAATCGGCTGAGCCGGAAAAAACGGCTGGTAAATAAGCCGCCGAACAGCCGATGGAAACGGCGGCGGCGCGGCTCATGCAAGATCGTCGGCGGGTCGGCTAGCCGCCAGCCGCGCCGATGCGGCTCGCCTCTCTGATGCAGGGCCTCGTTTGAAGAGAAAGTTAGCATCTGAGCTTGCCGCAGAACAAAAACATTCAACACCTCTTTTATTGCACGCTGCTTCCGTTTCAGCTAAAAAATCAAACGAAAAACAAACTGCATTTCTTTTGAAAAAAGCTGTTAGCAACGAGAACTTAACAGGAATTATAAAGAAACTGGAAAGGAGTGATCCGTTGCCAATAAGTGCTGATGAGGCATTAGCTTTTTTTAATTGAAAATGGCTTTACAAAGCAGCAATACATTAACATCAAAGCATTAAATAAGCAGCACGTATGTGACATTTATCCTCCTTACTCCGAGATTGTAAAATCAAAATTAAAATGCAGACCTAAGGAAATCAGCTATTGTGATACTAAAACAGAAGTAACAATGCAAAATTTACTGGACCATACAGCTGATCGCATACTTGAAATGCAAAAGGACGTTCTTGATGTCGCTGCACCAACACATTGCAAATTAATTGTAAGTTATGGGTTCGATGGTTCGACAGGACAGAGTTCATATAAACAACGTTTTGAATTGGATGAACATATTGGACTAGACCATTCACTCTTTGTGACAACCATAGTTCCATTGAAATTAATAGATGAGCTAAATAGAGTTATTTGGCTAAATAACTCTCCACAGTCTGTCAGATTCTGTCGGCCTCTAAAAATAGAATTTATAAAAGAAACTACTGAACTTATTTTAAGTGAAAATAGTAAGTTAGATATTCAAATTAAAAACATCCAAGAACACATCTATGTACACAAGGGCAAAAACATTGTTGTTAAATACGAAGCGCATATGACTCTTATAGATGGTAAAGTTCTGAATATTTTAACTGGTACCAACTCATGTCAATCCTGCCCACTATGTGGTGCTAAGCCAAATCAACTGCTAAAAACCCATGACTACAACTCGAAAATCTTTGGCGTTAAACCAAATAATATTAAATATGGCGTAAGCCCTTTACATGCGTGGATAAGATTTTTTGAATTTGTGTTAAAAATCTCGTATAGAATGGAATTAGAGATATGGCGTGTTAAAAATGATGACAAAGTCAAAGTCTCTTTGCGAAAACAGTACCTTCAGGAAAGATTGTGGACAGAAATGGGTCTCAATGTAGACAAACCCCAACAAAATGGCAGTGGAAATACCAACGATGGAAATACTGCAAGAAGAGCATTTAGAAATGTTGAGCTCTTCCATTTTAAATTTCGATTTAAGTATTCTCAAACACTTTTACATTATATTGATTGCCATTTCTTGTGAATATAAGATTGATACAGAAAAATTCAAAAACTTTTGTAGCCAAACATTCAATATGTATTTTGAAAAGTATTCTTGGTATCCAATGTCTCCAACTGTGCACAAAGTTTTGGTACATGGGCACCAAATAATGGATACTTGCATACTTCCTGTTGGAGTTCTAGGAGAAAATGCATCAGAAGCAAGAAACAAGCTGTATAAAAGCGACAGGAGATCGCATGCAAGGAAATGTAGCCGATTGGATAACATGACAGACGTTTTTAATAGAGCAATGGATTCTTCAGACCCACAAATGTCCAGCATAAGTTTAACAAAACGAAAAAATAGCAACAAAAAAAAGACCCTGCCCAGAGAAGTCATTGCCCTTTTCGAAACACCTGGTATTGACTTTTCAGACACATTAGAAGGTGATGAAAATGAAAATGAAGCAGAAGATGATGAGGCCGACGAAATTGGAAACTGGACTGGAGAATATTGAGTTGGAAGAAGAAAATGAAGACGATTAAGTTAGAAGTCTATATTCATAAATGGTTTGTAAAATGACAAAGGCATATTAGAATTTGTGTCATATGATTGTTTTTCAGGGATCATGAGCAGTTTTATATCTTAACAAAAAGGCTGAATGAAGTCATGTCTATCATCTGAGTCTACCTAAAAAATATAAACACATTGAACTTAAGTGGTTTTATCCAAAAAGTGAGGTTAAGAAATTGTTTTTTTTAGTACTGTTCCCTAATGGGTTAATAAAATAAAATATTTTTAGATACAAACTTACAGATTCTTGAAACAGCTTTCTAGTGACATATATTTCAAAGAATGAAAATAAAATAACGAATTTATGTCAAAACCTGAACTAATGTTTTAATTGGGAGGCGAAAGTGGGCGTGGTCCAAATAAAAAAAAAAACAAAATTCCATTTTGGTGTTAGTTAAATTCGTGTAAAATTTTAATTGTCTAGCTTTAAAACTACAATTAATGCCAAAAATATCGATTTTTTGCCCACAGTGCACTGTTGACCTCGCCCTCCTGAAGCCAAATTGGTTGTCTGATAGACCATTTCTGTCTTCAACGCAATTCCCAAGTCTTCGACAGATCACACCCTCTAGCAACTTCCCACATGTATCTATCATACACAGTGGCCGATAAGATGAGGGATCATCTAGGGGTTTATTGGCTTTTGGTATTAATACCAACTTCTGCCTCTTCCATCTTGTTGGGAAAATTCCCCTACCTAAGCATGTATTCACCATTCTTAAGAACTGCTCGGGACAAAGCCTGACGGCCTCCTTTAATACTATATTTGGAATGCAGTCGAGTCCCGGTGCCTTCTTGTCTCTAAACCTAGAGACAACGTCCTCAATCTCAGCTATTGTAACCGGGGGAAAATTTAATGTCCCAATTGGAGGGTTGTGCTCCCAAGGTGGTGCGTCCTGCTGGGGAAAGAGATGGTCTACAATTTCCTCCAGGATTGGCCCCTCACTCGGTTGCAACGGGGTCAGGCATTTAAGTTTTTTGGTGACCAGCTTATATGCGAGACCCCAAGGATTATCATCCACCTCATCACAGATATTAATGTAGACCGAAATTTGGTAATTACGTTCTTTATGGTGGTCTCAGACGGACGATTATGTGCACCATAAAACTCACGAAGTGCTCTATAAACAGTTTTAATTGAACACTGTTTTTGAAAATAAATTTTCACGATTTGGAAGCGTTGTTCTGGAGTTAACCGGTTCATGATGATTTGCCAAACAATACTGAGTAGAGACGTCACTTTAAGCTGTTAAACTGTCAAAACAGCTGTCAGACAACAGAGTGATTCGTATAAAAAAAAACTTCATAAAAAAACAATCGATACAATATATATGTATATATATATATATATACATATATATATATATATATATATATATATATACATATATATATATATATATATATATATATATATATATACATATATATATATATATATATATATATATATATATACATATATATATATATATATATATATATATATATATATATGTATATATATATATATATATATATATATATATGTGTATATATCTACATATATATATATATATATATATATATATATATATATATATATATATATATGTGTATATATCTACATATATATATATATATATATATATATATATATATATATATATATCTACATATTGTAGTGTACACATACTTATGCACCACCCTTTTAACACAATACAAAAACACAATTCATAATAATATTGTTCATATTAAATTACAACATAACTACGTCAATGAACTTGGCTCATTTTAAATACAACTTGACCATGAACACAGAAATGCTTAGTTGCAATTTGGTTTCAAAAAGTTCTTCCAACACCATGAAGTTCATTGACGTACACAAAGTCGTAAAAATAATTAGTTGCCACATTTAGATATTTTTTTGGCAAATTTCATTCAATACATGAATTGATTTTGATTCAATTATGCTGAATAGACATAAGTTTAGTATATAAGCGCAGAAATAAGTTTAATAAAATCAGAATTAGTCTTAACACAAAGCAAACAAGTGTTTTATTAATTCTCGAAATAAAACGGCGTGCGAACGCTGGACCAAAGCGGCAGAAGTGCTAAGAAATACTTATCCCTTTTTTAAACGTTAAACTATATATTTAAAATACACTACATGGCGATCCTGCCAAACTCTTAAACTTATGCTAAATTTTTGAGATTCAAACTTTGGAAGTTATAAATTTTTGAGATGAAAATAAACCTTTGAGATCCTAACAAACATATTATAAAAAAAAACATATTTTAAATCCTGGCAAAATCCCGCCAAAATATATTTGTATTGTTTTATTTTTAAATACTGTAATATCCTTCGAATGTCAAGTCAAGAGGAGATTGACAATATTTTCAAAAAATGGGAAGAGTTACTGGTGCCAGAAGAATATGTGCCCAGAAACACTAACGAATCTCCACCACCACAAGAATACATACCAACACAACAAGCCTGCAAAGAGTAATAAACATAAGTGAAGGCGCTCAAAAGAAAATCTTAATTGCGGAACTCAAATATTTAAAAGACGAAGGCTGGAAAACAACTTAATGAACCAACTACATACATTTGAAGTAACAGAAGAAGACAAAAAATATTTAATTTTGGAAGAAATTAAAGTGGGTATAGCAGACGCAAACGTCGAAGGACAGGCCAATGCCTACGCCATAAATGACAACAAGATCGCAATAAGCTAAGACATCGTAATAATTTTTTTAGTAGTTTTTATTTTAATAGCATTATGGCATTTTGCAAAACAATATATGAAAAAACAAATTGTACGGACTAATGTCCAAAATGTTTAATAGACAATAAGATTTTTTTAGACTTACAAAAAAAAAAAAAAAATATATATATATATATATATATATATATATATATATATATATATATATATATATATGTATATTGTATAAATAAGTAAATCATATGGATCAAATTTTTCAAGAAATTCAACAATTAATAACAAATGCTAAGAAATCAAGAAACAGAAAATACACAGAAGATACTATAAAAGAAAAATACAATTTGACAGCTGCTGTACCAATTTTCAAGTTATTGAATGTAAACAAACAATGAAAAACACATGGTTGTATGAAAAACTTAAATTGAATTTAAATGTACAATGTGGGCCATTTAAATCTTATTTAAATTCGAAGAGAAAAACAAAATTTTGTATTTAAATACACTTTAAGTTTAAATAGTACTTAATCTTGAAGTTAAAAACTGTGCATTAAACATTATAATTTGAAACTTAATGCTGAAAAATGTTGTTTCCTAAACCAGAAGTTTTATACCTAGGACATGTAATCACAAAGGACGGTAATAAAACCGATCCGACAAAATATGAAGTAATCGAAAAATATCCTGTTCCCAAAAACGCTGATGACGTTAGAAGATTTATTGCTTTTTGCAATTACTATAGACGGTTTATACCAGACTTTGCCAAAACGGCCAACAGTTTGAATAATTTACTAAAAAAAAAGATAACTTTCAACTGGACAGAAGATTGCCAAAGGGCATTTGATACTTTAAGAGACAGCCTAAAAAACCCACCTATACTACAATATCCAGATTTCAATAAACCGTTCATACTTACTACAGACGCATCAAATGTTGCGTTAGGTGCAATACTTTCACAAGGCAATATTGGAAGTGACTTACCCATTGCTTACGCTAGTAAATCCCTTAACAAACATGAAAGAAATAAATCTGTAATCGAAAAAGAATTGCTAGGAGTACACTGGGGCATACAATTTTTCCGACCTTACCTATACGGCAGAAAATTTACGGTTGTTACAGATCACAGACCACTCATTGCTCTATTTTCACATAAAAATCCATCCTCCAAATTAACTAGAATTAGACTAGAACTATCAGACTATGACTTTGATATTGTATACAAAAAAGGTTCAAATAATACAATCGCAGATGCATTATCAAGAATTGAAATAAATTCGCAAATATTAAAAGACATGATTCCAATCTATATTGATGAAAAAGAAAAGAAAACATTGGCAATAACGCGCGGATTGGTTAACCAAAATAAGAACAAAATATTAGAGAAAAATAAAGAAAATAACGGCATATCTCCAAAAGAGACTGATCACCTCCGTATGTGGGAATGCACGTCAATTAATGATATTAAGTAGCTTCAAAGAATAAAATTTATATATGATAAAAAGCTGCAGCACGAATTAAAAGATATGAAAGATAAAGAAATCAATGCATTGAATAAAAATATTACAAGTATAATATGTAATAAAAGCGAAAATCCTATGTTTTCCGAAACATTTATGGAGAAACTTTTATTAAAATTAAAAAGTACGTACTATATAATAATGATGAAATATTTAAATATATAACGGCCGAGAAATTGAAAAAAGAATATAATAATCTGCAGAATAACGAAATTGAAATAATAATTTATAAAATGCCAAAGAGAATAAATGAGAATATAAAACAGTATAGATTGATTGAAGAATTCCACAATAAACCATATAGTGGACATTTCGTAATTAGAAAAACTATTTCCAAATTAAAACAAAGATACATATGGAAAAATATGAACAGAATGGTAAAAAATTACATAAAAACTTGCGATTCATGCCAGAAAAATAAACAATATAAACATACAAAAGAACCTTTTACTATTACAGACACACCTACACAGAGTTTCGACACAGTAGTAGTAGACACAGTAGGTCCTCTGCGACCATCGGACAATTATAGATATATTTAACTTACAATGCAATGCGAATTAACAAAATATGTAATAGCGTACCCTATAGTAACAAAAGATGCAAAGTCAGTAGCTAAAACTTTAGTAGAATAAGTAGTTCTAAAGTATGGACTATTTAACATTTTAAAAACTGATAAAGGTACAGAATTTACAAATGAATTAATGAAAGAGATTTGTGATTTATTAAAAATAAACCAACATTTCTCAACCCCGTACCACCACGAGACTCTAGGTACCGTAGAACGAAACCATAAAGTTCTAAACGAGTACTTTATAAATTTTGTGGAAGATACAAATTGGCACGAATGGATACCATACTTTACGTTTGCCTTTAACACAACACCCAATGGTGACACAGACTATTCACCATTTGAATTGGTATTTGGAAAACTACCTCGACTACCAAATGATGAATTCAGAAAGCATGAAAAACTTTACAATCTTGATAATTATACAAATGAATTGAAAGCTAGACTTAATTATCACTAAAAAGAGCAAGAGATATAATTTTAGAAGTTAAAACGAAAAGAAAATTAAAGTCACTTAATAAGCAGAATAGCATAGACATTAAAATAGGAGATTTAGTATTGGTTAAAGTAGTAAATAGGAGAAAAAATGAACCACCTTACAAAGGTCCATACAAGATATTAGATATAAAAGAGGTAAATGTACTAATAGAAATTGAAAATAATAAAGAAAAATTAATACATAAAAAATTATTAAAAAAATATATATCCACTAACCACATAAGAATAAAAGAAAATTAATATTAAGACCTTAACCTCTTACTTTATACTTACATTTAAGCCAACACAAAATTTATTAAAATATAATGTAAAAATTACTAACTAAGTTGTATCTAAAATTTAAATTTAACAAAAAAAAATGTCTATTTTTAATAAAACCTAAATCTGAAAGGGTAAGGGTGTAGTGTACACATACTTATGCACCACCCTTTTAACACAATACAAAAACACAATTCATAATAATATTGTTCATATTAAATTACAACATAACTACGTCAATGAACTTGGCACATTTTAAATACAACTTGACCATGAACACAAAAATGCTTAGTTGCAATTTGGTTTCAAAAAGTTCTTAAAACACCATGAAATTCATTGACGTACACAAAGTCGTAAAAATAATTAGTTGCCACATTTAGATATTTTTTTGGCAAATTTCATTCAATACATGAATTGATTTTGATTCAATTATGCTGAATAGACATAAGTTTAGTATATAAGCGCAGAAATAAGTTTAATAAAATCAGAATTAGTCTTAACACAAAGCAAACAAGTGTTTTATTAATTCTCGAAATAAAACGGCGTGCGAACGCTGGACCAAAGCGGCAGAAGTGCTAAGAAATACTTATCCCTTTTTTAAACGTTAAACTATATATTTAAAATACACTACATGGCGATCCTGCCAAACTCTTAAACTTATGCTAAATTTTTGAGATTCAAACTTTGGAAGTTATAAATTTTTGAGATGAAAATAAACCTTTGAGATCCTAACAAACATATTATAAAAAAAAACATATTTTAAATCCTGGCAAAATCCCGCCAAAATATATTTGTATTGTTTTATTTTTAAATACTGTAATATCCTTCGAATGTCAAGTCAAGAGGAGATTGACAATATTTTCAAAAAATGGGAAGAGTTACTGGTGCCAGAAGAATATGTGCCCAGAAACACTAACGAATCTCCACCACCACAAGAATACATACCAACACAACAAGCCTGCAAAGAGTAATAAACATAAGTGAAGGCGCTCAAAAGAAAATCTTAATTGCGGAACTCAAATATTTAAAAGACGAAGGCTGGAAAACAACTTAATGAACCAACTACATACATTTGAAGTAACAGAAGAAGACAAAAAATATTTAATTTTGGAAGAAATTAAAGTGGGTATAGCAGACGCAAACGTCGAAGGACAGGCCAATGCCTACGCCATAAATGACAACAAGATCGCAATAAGCTAAGACATCGTAATAATTTTTTTAGTAGTTTTTATTTTAATAGCATTATGGCATTTTGCAAAACAATATATGAAAAAACAAATTGTACGGACTAATGTCCAAAATGTTTAATAGACAATAAGATTTTTTTAGACTTACAAAAAAAAAAAAAAAATATATATATATATATATATATATATATATATATATATATATATATATATATATATGTATATTGTATAAATAAGTAAATCATATGGATCAAATTTTTCAAGAAATTCAACAATTAATAACAAATGCTAAGAAATCAAGAAACAGAAAATACACAGAAGATACTATAAAAGAAAAATACAATTTGACAGCTGCTGTACCAATTTTCAAGTTATTGAATGTAAACAAACAATGAAAAACACATGGTTGTATGAAAAACTTAAATTGAATTTAAATGTACAATGTGGGCCATTTAAATCTTATTTAAATTCGAAGAGAAAAACAAAATTTTGTATTTAAATACACTTTAAGTTTAAATAGTACTTAATCTTGAAGTTAAAAACTGTGCATTAAACATTATAATTTGAAACTTAATGCTGAAAAATGTTGTTTCCTAAACCAGAAGTTTTATACCTAGGACATGTAATCACAAAGGACGGTAATAAAACCGATCCGACAAAATATGAAGTAATCGAAAAATATCCTGTTCCCAAAAACGCTGATGACGTTAGAAGATTTATTGCTTTTTGCAATTACTATAGACGGTTTATACCAGACTTTGCCAAAACGGCCAACAGTTTGAATAATTTACTAAAAAAAAAGATAACTTTCAACTGGACAGAAGATTGCCAAAGGGCATTTGATACTTTAAGAGACAGCCTAAAAAACCCACCTATACTACAATATCCAGATTTCAATAAACCGTTCATACTTACTACAGACGCATCAAATGTTGCGTTAGGTGCAATACTTTCACAAGGCAATATTGGAAGTGACTTACCCATTGCTTACGCTAGTAAATCCCTTAACAAACATGAAAGAAATAAATCTGTAATCGAAAAAGAATTGCTAGGAGTACACTGGGGCATACAATTTTTCCGACCTTACCTATACGGCAGAAAATTTACGGTTGTTACAGATCACAGACCACTCATTGCTCTATTTTCACATAAAAATCCATCCTCCAAATTAACTAGAATTAGACTAGAACTATCAGACTATGACTTTGATATTGTATACAAAAAAGGTTCAAATAATACAATCGCAGATGCATTATCAAGAATTGAAATAAATTCGCAAATATTAAAAGACATGATTCCAATCTATATTGATGAAAAAGAAAAGAAAACATTGGCAATAACGCGCGGATTGGTTAACCAAAATAAGAACAAAATATTAGAGAAAAATAAAGAAAATAACGGCATATCTCCAAAAGAGACTGATCACCTCCGTATGTGGGAATGCACGTCAATTAATGATATTAAGTAGCTTCAAAGAATAAAATTTATATATGATAAAAAGCTGCAGCACGAATTAAAAGATATGAAAGATAAAGAAATCAATGCATTGAATAAAAATGTTACAAGTATAATATGTAATAAAAGCGAAAATCCTATGTTTTCCGAAACATTTATGGAGAAACTTTTATTAAAATTAAAAAGTACGTACTATATAATAATGATGAAATATTTAAATATATAACGGCCGAGAAATTGAAAAAAGAATATAATAATCTGCAGAATAACGAAATTGAAATAATAATTTATAAAATGCCAAAGAGAATAAATGAGAATATAAAACAGTATAGATTGATTGAAGAATTCCACAATAAACCATATAGTGGACATTTCGTAATTAGAAAAACTATTTCCAAATTAAAACAAAGATACATATGGAAAAATATGAACAGAATGGTAAAAAATTACATAAAAACTTGCGATTCATGCCAGAAAAATAAACAATATAAACATACAAAAGAACCTTTTACTATTACAGACACACCTACACAGAGTTTCGACACAGTAGTAGTAGACACAGTAGGTCCTCTGCGACCATCGGACAATTATAGATATATTTAACTTACAATGCAATGCGAATTAACAAAATATGTAATAGCGTACCCTATAGTAACAAAAGATGCAAAGTCAGTAGCTAAAACTTTAGTAGAATAAGTAGTTCTAAAGTATGGACTATTTAACATTTTAAAAACTGATAAAGGTACAGAATTTACAAATGAATTAATGAAAGAGATTTGTGATTTATTAAAAATAAACCAACATTTCTCAACCCCGTACCACCACGAGACTCTAGGTACCGTAGAACGAAACCATAAAGTTCTAAACGAGTACTTTATAAATTTTGTGGAAGATACAAATTGGCACGAATGGATA